>WHYT01017494.1:484255-495843 GCA_009806455.1 Tetrax tetrax
AAAAAAAAAAAAAAAAAAACCAACAAAAAAAAACCCCAAAACCAACCAAAAATCAACCAAACAAAACCAAATTCCAGAATGCTAACAGATTCCTAACAGCCTTAAACTGCATGAAAGGAACAGGTGAGTGATCAAGAACTAATATCTAATCAATACATATCAATTGGCCAAGCAACAATGTGAAACGTACTACTTAGCAAAATGAGCAACTGCAGTATGAACAGATCAATCTACTTAATCGTGTGGAACACAGGCTAGCTATAAATCCTGCAAATTAACAAACTGCATGGGATGAATAGGGCTCTTGGGCTAACGGTCCTTTTGGTGCAGGACACAAGCCATATTTGATCACATTTTACTATCTCAAAGGAAATCAAAATAAACTGATAGAGAGAAAACATTTCTTCTGCAACAGATGCCCAAGTCCTAATTGTTTATTAATACCAACTAACCCTTGTACAGATGTTTAGAAGCTGACAACAGAAGACAAATAATTAGCTAGATAAATGAGTAACTAAGAAGAACCAGACAGAAAACTAACAAAGCATGTTTTCTAAATCTATTAGCTCACACAGCTTTAGTGTGAATTGGAAATTGGATTTGTATTCTGTGACCTCTCCACTTCTGCCAGTATCCTGCAATTGTCCCGGTGATACATATGTTAAGCATCCATTCTCATCACGTAACAACTCATGATATGTTTTATCTTGCTGTACCTCAAAAAAGCAGCATGAACTTTAAAATGTCAGAAAATTTGAAGTTGCCTCCTTGGAATTACTCAACATTTCCCAGATTGTAAAAACTGAAAAGTCATAGAAAGACTGACAAAATTTGATAATGTTTGATATTTTATCTGCAGTTAGAATCGTTAAGTCCTTGCAATATTAGAGAAACTGCTAAGGTTTCAAATGCATTACTGTGATTGCGTCTAACAGCAGCAATGAATATTTAGGCAAGCTCCCCTGATAGTCAGTGTTAAACAAAAGAAAGTAGAGAATCATAATGGACTAGATAGCTCTACCTCCAAAATACACTGGAGAAATCACAATTTTGACACAAATACGGCTCAGATTAAAAAAAAAACTGGAGAAAACTAACAAGCTACTAACTGGATAGCTCACATTGATCAATTTACAGACAGGTAGTGGTGTATGGTCTGCAACAGATACATGCTTTTTATTATTCATTCCAAAAATTAAAAAATAAAATGCCAGATCCTCTCAAATTTTGTTTGGACTCTAGCATACCTTTACATATTCTTTCTATGCCGAACATTCAACTGTGATATACACTTTCCATTGAACAGCTTACTGACATAATCACACCTGGCTGCAAGTGCGTGCTTTTAGCTTGCTTCTGGGTAGAGAAAATAAAAGCATTTAAAATACACAGAGTCTTAATCACTAGGATGATTCAGGAACCCCAAATTCTTCTAATGAAATGTACTTATTTACAACTACACAGTAATAGCAAAAAAGATAACGAGCAGTAATAAAATAAGAAACTCTTTCTTAACTTGCCTGGGTCAACGGTTATATCTTTCAGTTGCTTAAGCGCTTTCCAAGAAGTTGTATGACCACACCTAGTAGAGCTCTAGCTAGCCACAGTATTTCAGCAAAAAGGTAAATTACCCCATGCAAATGGCATTTTAATCAGTTTTCCATTATAGAACATATCAAACAGTTAAAGCAATCACTCCATTTTGTCAGAACAGCAGGAACTCTACTTCCTTTCAACACTCATGAGGTTATGATGCATCACACTAAAAATAAACACAAAACCCCCAAATCTAAATGAACATAAAAATAGACTTTCTTTTATAAAGCCATTAATGTTGCAAGTTGTGAGGATACAACTACAGATGTAAAAAAAAATGTCCAAAAAAGTCAAACTTGCTCAGATCTGTTTAAGGGTAACAGACATCTAGGAACACAACATGTTTTAATGGAGCTAGATCACCTTCAATTACTCTTTGAAAAGACAACAAAAGTCTCAAGATGTTGCTCATGCAACTGCACCCACATATAAGATATGTGCCTGACCATCTATAGCCTTGCACTACAGTAGTACTAGCAAGCCAGCAGATCTCTCAAATGTTTCATTACGTTCTATGAAATTATGTACTAAAGGACCTTTCTACACATACAGAAAGATTACATTAACTGAAACCTTTGACAATTAAGCCTTCATTTAAAAATAAATATTTTAAAATCTACCACTTAATACTATCTACTGTGCCCAGAAAACAGACGAGCAAAAACCCAGTGCTATGAGGATGACCATCCAATGTCAAAACTGGATCACTTCATACCTCCAGTGAAGAGAAATCAGATTTAACTCTCAAACTATACAACACGCGTGTGTACATACATATCTGTTGCGGTCAACAAATCTCAGAAGCCCTGGGATTGAAAAATAAGGGACTTTCTAAGAGAAGCAAAATCGAGGACACCTGGTGGTGGTTAGAGAAATATGGGTATGAAAGCACGGACACAGTAAGAATAGCCAGTTCTCTGCCTAGCATGCAGTGGGGTCTGAGACTATACTCTAAACAACTGAGACTTTGCTCTTAACAACTGGACTGCGCTGTAAACAACTACACACCAACACATATCTATACACACATATCCATATATATGTACATTAAAAAGCATATATGTGTATACACACAGAAATATAGTATGTGTGTGTATATATATGCATGTATGTATGTATGTATGGTGCGCTGAGAGATGCATAGACAGGAATTCCAGCACAAGGGGGATGACACCCGGTTGCATCTTCACATCGGATCAGATACACTGCAAAATAACATTATCCACATGGTATTCCTAAAGGTTGCTAGTCAATCATAGAAGTATTAAGAGAATAGTAGCAGAAAAGGTTAGGTATTTTAGTGAAAGTGTGATTACAGGGAGAGTAAGAATCTCTAAGAAACTAGTACCACTGCAGAACCTGGTGGTGCATTGGGATCTGCTTGGTACTTGGTATACAAATATTATATTGGACAAAAGAGGGGGGAAAAAGCCAATTCTGTCCCTAAGTCATCTTCACCTTCCACATGAATCAACTACATGATTCACGTTTCCTAACACCTCCTTGATTTAACTAATGCAACTTCTACCCCCCTCCCCACCAAGGAAGCTCTGTGACCTTAGAAAGCACAAGCTGATTCAAACTGAGCTTGTTTCTCTGAAAGAGTCTAATGAGAGATCTCTCTTCTAAATTGGTGTTTGGCATGGAACTGGTCCTCATATTGGGACAGACACACTCTGGGACTATGTCCTTCCACATCATGATATCCTACTGCAGTAATGAAGCCAACAGAGTTCCTTGCAATTGCAGAAGTCAGGACACTGCATAGAAGCCTGTCCCAGAACATGAATCTCACAGTCAGATGCAGGGTAAGTAGCTCTCATCATTTTTACATTTAAAACATCCCCACTTCTGTGTATACACCATCCTTCCCTCTTTTCCCCCTTCAAAATGAAGCCCAAAAAATCCTGCAAAATCACAGAATTATTAGGGTTTTAAATTTGTGAATCAATCTCTCCTATGTAACAGTGAAAGTAAACATGTAAGAACACGCTTTAAAAAAAATCCCTTGTAAAACCATTTGTTTGGCTTGCCAGGAGCTGAAAGACTGTTTGGCTCACTTGACAGCTAAAACTCAGCATGTTTTGTCTGGTCTTCCAAACAGAGAAGAGGGAGCAGTCAGCTAGTTACCCAGCATGATGTCCCCCCGCATCCCTCCCCTCTATCAACACACAAATCAGCTTCTGCACAGCTCCAGACCAGCCACTGCAGGAGCTGGCTTTTATCCAGCCAACAGGCCATACAAGAAAAGATGCAAGAGGAAGATAAATGTATTGCAATGTGGCAAAAGCAGAGCACGGCCCACAACTGAAAAACTGATGAACTTCAATGGTCCATTCACCTGTACCAGTTATGTCTACTCCCGTAGATACAATCTCCAAGTGTTTGCTACTTTTTTATTAAATTGATGTTTGCTAGGAAAAAGATCTACATATTTATTACAAAACTCAATGATTCTGATAAACAGACAGGAAAGCTACATAGAGCAAGTAACAATTTTTTAATGCACTGCAAGACTGGATTTTCCATCAAAATGCAACCCAGCACATAACACAGGCATGAATCCCTAGAGCTTACAGCACCAACCCAATCCTAAGCAAGAAAACAGCTATTTATTGAAGTAGGAAAAGTCTCTGGATCCTAAACTTTCCTGAAAACCTGAAATGACAACAGCAACCTGTCACCTTTAGTAAGGAAATATAAAAATATTTGCCTTCTTAAAAATTAGAATTTCTCTTAGAAACTGAGGCTATTTCTTTTACAGTTACTGAGGGGAGACATTAAATATTTGAGATAAGTTCCTACCATTTCATAAGCTAGCCTAAAAATCTGCAAACCTGTCTCTAAAACATTGTCTCCTAACCTTGAAACTAATAAAAGCTCCAAACTGTAATTCTTGCACAGGTAATAGCCAAATAAGCTTTTGACAACACAGAATAAAAACGGCTTCTATTTTCCAACTCTTGTGACAAATGTATGTACCTGTAGAGTTGAAGCTATTGGAAATGGGTAGCATTACCAAGAAACTCCTTGAAAAGCAAATTCTTAATACATACATAATAATTACTTAACTTTGGCCCTCCTGTCACTTCTTTCTACTAGACTTCCTTAATTTGGAAAGCCAAAGCTAACAAAGCTTCCCATTTTCAAATAGAAGAACAAAGAAATTGTTCCCTGTTTACTCAGCGTAAGGGCATATGACCTCTAGGATTCGTTAGTTCAACAAGGATATTAGTTAGCTCTTTTAACATTACTTTACATCTAAAAGTGATCTGGTTTCATATTTATAAATTCTGACTTCCTTAATCAATTCAAAGTAACATTTAACCTAATCCTTCATTAATGTCTTCATCCCAAACAGTGCATCTACATACCTACAGCTGTACCATTAGCTAACAATTTGCAAATTAGCTCCTGTAGTAAAAGGTTATTCCTGCTGTGAGATTTACTGAAATACAGCAATAAAACAAAAAACAAAAAAACAAAAAAACCCCACAATTAGAACTTTGCTTAAGTGAGGTTAAGGCATCATAAGGAGGACAAAATCACGCCGAAGGACAACCTGTTTTGGCATTTCTTTCCAGGTCAAAAAATTCTTATTGCAAAAGCTGACAAACAGCTATTAAAAAGCATTACAAGTTCAAAAATTTGAACATGGCTGCTAGATAAAAGACATGCCAAATATCTTAAATATGATGTAGGTGTGTCCAACTCTCAGTTTAGTTTATGACTACCAAAAAAAATGGCACAAGGTTTAGAACTGGCTGAAAAGAGGGAGAGCTTTCCTCCACTAGCTAGACTGAAGTATGGTATTTAGCTTATTCTTGTGGGATCTAGATAATCTGTTTTATGTGTGACATATCTCTGATTTGAAGATCTCTATTATCTCTTTTACTGTCTCACTTCAATAATGAATGAGACTGAATAAAACCAGAAAAATTAGTTAAGTTCTGTTTATACTTCTTTGCCTCGGAGAAAAACAGTTTCAAACAATCAGATGTTTGCACATAATAGCCTGCTTTCTTTAAAAAAACATTTCATGAAGTATGTTTAGATAAAATTAATCTTCTGTAAAGTTCACATGCAGAAAGTTTACTCTTTTGTGTCTTTTAATAAGCAGATCAAGCATAAAATTGAAAGATTACTGAAAAAAGCTAATTTTATTGCATATCAAATATTTCATTCTGGAATTACATTGAGATTGGAGATGTCTGGATCAAAGTAACTGTAATGCAATAGGTAAGAAAGATTGCAGGCTAATTATGAAAGATCAGGAATGAATTGTTAATTTATTTGCCTTTGTAACTCCATCTAAGATTAAAAAAAAATGCATTACTGAAAAAAAAATTCACTTGCACAGCAGGAAAGCTCTTGAACCTAAAGATCTAAACTTTTTTTCAAATGCTTAAAGCAATCTTTATTAAGCTATAATTATTTCTTAAGTCTCTGAAAATGTTCTACTTTACAGGGTTTAAGTGACTGGTAAATCAACATCCCACACACCACTCAAACCAAGTTGACACTTGTTGCAAAGTCCATAAGTTATAAATCAAATACATTATCACAAGCTGAGTTTTTCCACAGGTGTTAGTAGCACTGTGAGAATCCTTCACATTTATTTTGTGAAAGGGTTAAAATAATTTCATATGCATTACCTCTCTGACAAATAATGTCCACAATTGCTTCCATTAACAAATTTACAGTACAGTGTGCATTTTCCCAAATGATGCAAGAGTTAATCTTACATGATATTTTTAAAATTCTCTTTAGATCAGTTTGTCTCAGGCATTCTTCAAAACCAAGTAAATTGAAGGCCTGATTTAAATCTACAAAAATAACCTGCCGGATAACCGAAAGGCAACAACAAACAATACCTAAACAGGACATTTTCCTTTTCTACCATCACTACTTTATTTGGTTTAATATCTGAATAGAGGAAAAGAGGTGACAAACTGTTGCATACCTGTGGAACTTTTGTAGAACTGTCTCTATCTGCACTGCTAAGAATAGCTTCTTGTGTGGCTTGCCTTCACCTTTGAAGAAGGCTATGTCTTGCAGTAATTTCATTTTTCAGATTTCAGTAATGCAGCAAAAGTTATACGGAAAGCGGTGGCTCCTTATTGCACGTAAGTAAAACATAAATAGATAGCACAGATTAAGAAGTGACCAAAAAAATGTTTATGTGCACCAAGTGTCATAGTTACATGCTAGCACACAATTTAATAGTACATTTTTCAAAAGTCTCAGCTGAAAGAGAATATCATGCATATTTGCACTGCATATCTTCTTCACTGGTTGAAAAATAAAGGAATATAAGAACTAGAATATTGGAGACCTCAATCAAGATTCTGATGGATAAGATCACAAGATGAAGTACTTCGTATTCAAACAAGCATTTGAATTAAAAAAAAAAAGCCACCTAAAAACCTAATGTAATGTACTTTGTACACAGGGAACTCTTTGCCCTTGTAGCTATTCCACAGAAAGAGATTTATAGTGGAGTCAGTCTCAGAAATATAATGTACTTAACAACTATAAAGCAAGAGCACCACTCAGTGGAACTATCAGATAAAACAATACTGGCAAAGCCAAACTTACGTATTCATACCACAGCAGTAAAACCGGCTCTATTAAGACTAAAATATTTCTCAGAAAAATTATAGGTGAAAAAACTGCTAGCTTTAGTTCATATTACAGAGACTATAGTTTAAAATTCTATCCTTAATACTGATTATTTGCTGACTCACTTTCCCACATACAATTACTAAGTTTTCATTACGATAATATTTCTTTTCCAAAAATACAAATTATAATTCCAAAAAGGAAGATGTATGGCCATAAACAAAATCATTTTTATTTAATTCACAAATCTTTATGTAAAGTTACATAATGTGGAAAACAATTGCACAAGCAGGTGTTGACACACTTAACAACAGTTATTTCTTATGCATAATGACCAGCATTGAAATTCCATTCTCTCCTTAACAAAAGATAGAAAAGACGTATACAAGCTGTGGACAGCTAGATTGCTTCAGGACAGACTACGATAGCTGTGGAACTTCAGATATTGGAAAGGAAAGGCAGAATTTTTGTAACAATGCATTTTTTCACTCCTCTGTATACACTGTGAAGCCATCATGAATCCAGATTGTGGATACAGACTTGCCTAATTACCTCTTTTTCTGTTAATATATACCCAGGTCTCTGACAAAAGAGGGAGAGGTGGATAAAGTAGCCATGGATAAATGTGGATAAAGGACCCATGTTCAGGAATCCTAGCAGGCTGCATCTGTCACTAGCTTGTTTCAGATTCGTCATCTTGATACACGGTTTTTCAGTATCACTTAAAACAATTTAATTCCATCATTTAGTCTTTTAATTCATAAGCATCTCCAGAATAACCACAATTTTTCTTTCTATGGGTAAAAACACTGAACCTGTTTGTATGACATCTAAAAGTGTTACTTAATCTCACCATCTTATACTCACAAATTAAATTGACAGAGCTGCTGAATGCAGCTGCCCAGGGGGATGTGGCAACGTTTGCTTTATGGTAAGAGGTCATGACTGCCACCATCAACAACTCTAGGACACGTCACAGGAGCCTCTCTTGCTACTGAAGAAGTTAAGAATTGAATGTTGTATCTAAATCCTGGTTTTACTTAACAAAAATTGAGTTCAGTTTCACTGCTTTTCCTACATTTCTGCTAAGGTTAAACTTTTTCCTTGATACCAAATCCTACTTTAAACTTCAGCTTCATGTTGTTATTTGGAAACCCTAGGACAGGCAATCAAAAAGCTATGTGACAGAAGCACAATAGAAACCAAAACATAATTGATAGGGTGAACTCAAGATATTTTTTCCCTAAGTTTAGCCTGCTAAAGTAGACATAATTAAGAGTAAGCAACAATATGACAATGTATACTGACAGGCTAACTTTGATTCCACACCTCTTATGACAGCACTGACTAGGGACACTGAATGAAGAATACACTCAGACACCAGGTAGAAAAACCTTGATTTGTTCTGACATTGCCTGCAGAATGATCAATGGATGCTGAGTTACCCCCTGCTTCAGTGATCCAACGTGAGGGAAATGAAAAAAGAATAGTGAATAAATAACTAAAAAATGAAAAAGAAAGGAAAGAGTAGAGATGAGATTTTTTTTTTTTTTAATGAAGCCAGCTAATATTGAAGTTAAAAGATATTTATTCTATTACCCGGAAAAGAACAAAAAATATATTCCCTTACAAAGCTGAATGCATTACATTAAGAAATGGAGAAGTAATATAAATACAGGTTTCTAAACCTAAATGCAAAGTTAAACCTCTACTCTTCACAATTATTTCCTACTTTCAGAAGGAGAGTTTAACACATTTCGTAAGATTTGTCAACTGGACATGTCTTTAAAAATGTCAGCTGCATTTCCACCTGCATTAAATGCCAGAAGAGGATACAAGATATCCCTGCCTCCATATATAGCATATATGACTTTCAATTTTTCATTTCCCAAGAAAATCTTAAAGTACAAAAAAAAGAATGTTTGAACATTTTTACTTTCACTATTTACTTGCTGCAAAGGAAAGCTTTTAAAAGTGAGCAACGAGGGAGTTTTGTAGTAAGGCCTGTGGCAAGTGCTGCTAAAGTGTTTTGAGGGGTACGGGGTCTGAGCGTTATTTTTTTTCATAGCAGCCTGTACGGCACTGTGTTTTAGATCTACACCTAAAAAAGTGTTGATACCACACCAACATTTTATCTACCACTGCAGTGTTTGTACAGCATCACTCTGCCTCCCCAGCAAATAGGCATTTTACCAATCCAGAGATGTACACTTGTTATAATAATTAAAAGTGAAATGATCAGAGAAAAAGTTATCTAGTCAGGGTTTATTTGAATCTTTACCTTACTACACAAATTATTTTGTAGCATAAAATGCTGGGTAAATTGAAGACTGTGAAGAGAGATTTTCCAAGAACACAGCTATTACTGTAATATCTGTTTAAGCATTTGAGGAAGAGTCACAAAAAATAAAATTCCAGTAAACTGTAAATCCCAGTATGCTTCTCCTTTAACCTAGTCATACATCGATGAACATTTGTGAACTACATGATCTCCATAAAATTGCTATTTTTAAATAGACTTTGCTACCATTCTCATTTATAATTTGGGTCCTGAAGTTCACTAATACAGTCAGGTTAGCACAACATTTCATACAAATAAATAGGCCAACAACTAAAGTTTGTGAAGTTTAGTCTTTTACCAGGGGCACCTCAAGTTTTCCCTTGTGATTTCTACTCAGTGAGGACTTCTGCACACTCATAGCAAATCTTCAATGCCAGTTTGCTCCAGGATTGGGCCTGGTGCTGACACATACAATGTCACGTTATAAAGTTTTCATGGGGACGGATCCCACTGTCCCTACCAAGAAAGTTGTCTCTGCTTCTACCTAACAGACAGCAAACCTGTAATTAAAATATCTGCAGATGCTGGTCCTGCCAATAGCATAGCAGGATTCATGACCTTATTTTGCCAGGGTTCCACTTTTCTACACTGGAAATATATCCATACCTGGCATAACAGAAAACCCTAAATTAACAGTGAGGAATGCATTTAACAATAATAATAATTTAAAAAAAATAGCAAATACATATACACTCAAACGTTGTCTTCTAATTACACTAAATTTCTAGGACACAGATTGTTTCATTGGAGAATGCTCAGCACTTAAACACTACAGACTCTGCTTTAGTCACCATAATGCATTACCTGGTAAATTAGTCTTCATAATATCAACACCAACTTGAAGCTCAGGCTCAGCTGCAAGAACTGCATAATCTCCTTGATGAGAGACATTGAAGTTGTAATTTGAACAGATATCGAATACATCATTTGCCAAGAAAGGTTTTCCTTTTGATGTCCTTTGCAAGTGTATTTCATTCCAAGGTATACGCAACTTTTCTGCAATTAACTTCCGCATCAGCAGGCGACCAGCCTATGAAATAAAATGGATGTGATTCATACAGAACTATTATGCTACGTGCAAAGTATCCATGGTTGCTAGAAAATCACCTGCCTAATAAAACATGGATTTATGATTGCCAATACAAAGTAAGAGACTATTTTAGCCTTATCATTTAATTTCTCCTGTTTATAAAAGCCTCTGTCAAGTAAATTTAACCAAAAGAGTTCATCAGACCGGAGTACAAAATACTTTGGTTATCACTGTCAGCACAGAGACAACACAAGACCCAATAAAATGCACTTCCAGCCTAGAAGTATCACATAAAATAGTTCCTTCTGTACTTATTTACTGACTTAGGATACTTTATTGCACAGATGAATACTTTTTATACCACAGTGAACAGTAAAACCGTCTCAACAGCTTTCCTTTCAGTATATTCATTCAGTTACTTAGGCGCTAAATGAAATACCAAACAGCTAAATATGATGAGTAACTTCTTCGGGACTAATTAGCAGAAGTCTGCACTACGACATTATGTGGGATTTAAAACTTGAATTATCTAGAACAGCTTTATTCTCTTACACATTACACCATTGTCTTCATGTATAGTTTCCTCGAGTACGTTGATTGTCTCCTGACTCAACATCACGACACAGAACCTGTACAGCCTTTCAGAACAGCTACCAACAGCAGCCTGCCAACGTCCCTTTTTCCTCCTCAGTGAAGGTGTTTTAATTCATACTTTGTAATGCATTTACGTCACCGAAATGCCCTTGCAAGGCCTATTTTCCTAGGAGAAATGAGAAATTTGGGCAATACTGCATCTGCAGAGAGGCAATCGCGTCCCCACAGCAAAGGGCCGGTCCTGGGGTCTCCAGTGGCGGCACAGGGGGGCTCCTCGGCGGAGCGGCCCCCGCTCACGCCCCGTCCCCCCGGGCAGGGTCCCGCCACCGCAGCAGCGGGGACAAAAGAAGCGGAGCGGAGGGCTGCGGGCACCACGGCCCTTCGCGTCCCGCCCCTGCACCAAGG
>WHYT01017494.1:500380-532505 GCA_009806455.1 Tetrax tetrax
AGGCCGCCCCCCGCCCCCTCCCCCGCCCCGCAGGTACCAAGGCGGCCTTGGCATCGCGGGCAAAGACAAACTGGCCGATGCGGTCCTTCTCCTCGGGCTGCACCAGCCGCGCCGCCAGCAGCCACTCCCGGCGGCAGGGGCGCCAGGAAGCGCAGGGGAAGGCCCAGCGCACGCTCCCCATGGCCCCCACCGCGCTCCCCAGCGCCGGCCCAGCGCCGTCAGCGATCGCTGGGGGGCGGGAGAGGGACCCGTGGCGAGCCACGCTGGCCAATCCAGCCTCAGCGTGCCTTGTGAGTGACAGCGGCATGCGCCCGGGACCGACTTATCAGAGGAAAGGAGGTGTCTGCAGCTGAGCTCCACCCGCGGCATCGTCAGCGAGCCGGGAGAAGAACCCGCTCGGCGGGATGGGCGGGCTTTCATCCGGATTGACGTCCGGAGCAACCATTCAGAGTGCAAGAAGCGGGAGAATGACATCGGAAGGAGCCAATCTGCAGGCGTTGCTGCTGCAGAGGGTGGGCCAGACTGGTCGGTGAGCTGCTGGTGTTGGCTGCAGGTGGGTACGCGCCGTTCGGAGGGAGCGCTAAGGGAAGGGCTAGCTCTTCGCCGGTTCCGGAGAGGCGGCAGCGCTAGAGACCACCACATCCCGTAGCCGGGTCGCACGGTCGCGCTGCGAGATGAGGGGAAGCCCTCTACACCAGCCTGCCCGTCCCGTCGGAATTAGTCCTCCCTTAGAATGAACGGGGCCGCCGCGGGGCGCATGCGCGGGCGGACTGGGCATGCTCGGTAGCGACGCGGAGGCCGCTGCCCTTGCTGTGGCGGGCGGGGCGAAGGGCGGAGGCCATGGTGGCGGGCGCTGTGTCGGGCCAGCGCTGCTGGGCCGCAGGGCCGGGCGGGGGCCGGGGTGGCAGTGCGCTAGGGAGGGTGGGGACGGCTGAGAACCCCGGCCGTGACCAGAGGAACGTCATTTCCTTGTAACTTCTGGCAGCCCCCGGCTTTGTGCGTGACAGGGCCGCGATTATCCCCTGTGTCCGTTGAGGGTTCTTCGTTTTCGGTTAACGGCAGATGATTCCCCCGGTGTCAGTGGCCCCGTCGTTGCGATGAGTACATCCATGCTCCTGAAGAACCGTCCCGGCCCCTGGTAGAGCTACCGGGAGCTGTAGCAGCGGGGGTGGCCTCCGTGCCTTCCCTGGAGTTGCTGCTTTGTACTGACTAGGGAAGAGGAGACAATTGTTCACGCACCAGCTGCAAAATATCGCATCAGCCTACTTTGATTCTGGCTTCCAAAGCATATGTTCAAACAAAAGCCCTTTCTATCCTATGCTCTTTGTTCTGCTAAGAACTGTAATAGTTGTCAGAATAGTTGTCAGAACTGGATTCCCCTGTGCCCTCAATTACAGGCCATCTGTAAATCATCAAAAGGTAATAACTTTGTTCACCCTTTGGTTTTAAAGTTAGGCCATGGCTAAACATTTAGAGTCTATTTGAAAATTTATGACCCTTCTTCCTGTTTCTTGCCTTTAGAAATATTTATGCTTTAACCATTTATATTGATCATGTACAAATGATGCAAAAAGTATTGAAAATTACATTATTTCAGCTGTTTCTTAGAATCTTTCATTGTTTTTTTTTGTTGTTGTTGTTTGGCATTCTCAGCTCCTTGTTAATGTAAAAAAAGTGCTGTTTCTACACAGGCCAGAAGAACTGCTGTCTTTCTGCCTAAAGTATGTCCCAGTTATAACTGAGTATAGGTTGGTCTTTGCGAAATATTTTATATGCAGAAGTAACATCTAGGGGAAAAAGCAAGGAATCAGTAGTGTAATTCACTTTTTAAAAATATTTTAAAATATTATTCCCATTTTTCCTCAGGACGTAGTCAAGCAAGGGATGCCATACATACTCCCTTATGTATTACCCAAAGACAGACAAAGTTAACTGAGAGCAGAGGAGGATTTAGCACAGTCAAAAAAAAAACCAACTGGGAAACTGCTATTCACCAATATGAAACTGTAGCCAAGACTTACGTTTCAAGCATTCTGTTCTGCATCCTTTGAAGAGGAAACTGTGGCCATATCTATATTTAGTTACTGATCTGTGATAATAGTAACGAAATGTGGCTCTTGCCTAGTTCCAAAAAAAAAAATAAAATGCTCAGGTTTGATCAATAGATTTGACATGTCCATGTTTTCTACTTAGAGAGATGTAAACATGTAGCAGGTTTTTTTCACTGCAGGATTTATTTGTTTGTTTGTTTGTTTTTTAAATAAGCACCAAGTGTAAGTGCCAACTGAGGTTCAAGAGGCACAATATGCAATATGATTATGAATGTATTAGTTATAAAGCCACATTTTATTATAAGCAAAACATGCTATGATAATAAGCTATGGTAAATTATTCTAGAAGTATGCTCAATAGTGCATGTATGCTTTGAAAAAAAAACATATTTTAATAACATACAGAAATGACAGACTACTGAACGAAGTAAAAGCAGTAATTTCATCTTCCAGAATTTGCAGTTATTATTTATGCTGGAATAAGAAGTGCAGCACGGCATTTAACTTCTATTTCTTTTCTGAAAATGAAAATTACAGTTCTTGAACTTTTCTAGCTAAGAAAATAATTTCCAAAGGAACTTGATGAATTTGAGAAATTTATCTTTAGGATAAAATCCAGTCAGTTTGAGTTCTTCTAAGTGATTACTTTCTTTATCTTAATGGATTCATGTGTTTGTGAGAGGATTCTAAATGCAATTAAAGATCATTGCTTGCAGAGAGGGAATCTTCCACTTTTGGAATGCCTCCAGGAATAGGTGCAATTTCACTGCTTCCTACTGGTACCATGCTGGGGGTATTATCATGCTGGTTTTTCTTCAGTGACTTCTAAAGACCCCAAAGCTTTAAAGTCTCTGTGTCACCTTGCCTCCTTAGAATACTGTCTCGACATATATTATTGATAAATGCCACTTTTGTGGATTAAATGGCTCAGAATGTCACATGGATCTTTTTTGATTGTCTAAAAATGACTGACTGAATATTAATTTTCTTTGAAGTTCAGTTGTTTATGAAAAATCTATGAGACTGAGTTGCATTGACATTTCCAGACAGGAACCTGGAATTCTGTTACTGTCTGTTTTCAATCTTAGATAATCAATGAAAGTCAAAACAAAAATGCAATATAAAAGTACAGAACTTTGTACTCAGTATTTGTACTTTAGTTACATTTCAATCCACTCTTATCTTTTTAGTCATCAATTAGAAGTGTCACCAAATCCTTTAGACACTTGTTCCATTCATATTCATCTTGCTGAATATTAAATTAGGTGCTGTTAAATTAGATGTGTAGTGGGGAGTGGTGTCTTTAAAAATTGTTAACAAATTACTAATTTCTCCTTCTTTGAATAGGTAAGGAATGAAAATAGCAAATCAGCTTGATGGGTGTATAGTACACTTAATAATATGATACTTATTTTTAATACTAGATTTTAAAATGCTGACCTTCACCTTTTCAAAACTTAGATTAACTATACAGTTAAATTTTGTATGAACAAAAAATCTAAAACTTCTCTAGAGAAATGTATACGATTTCTTTATCTTCGTTAGTCTTAATTCTTTCTTCCTTGGTACATAAACTGTGCTGTAAAATACCAGTAATTAAGATTTCTCTTTTTTAAAATCCTGCTGTCTAGTAAGACATAGTATCTAAGTTGGGAGAAGACTAAGTGACAAAGGTAATGTTCTCTTGAAAGAACAATATATTTCTCATAAGATATCTGCTAAGAACTATTAAGAAAGAGTATTCTGGGTTTTTTTTATTGGTGAGAGAGTTCTGTACAGAGCGCTGTAGCACAGCTATGCTGTGCATTGATATAAAGCAGGTGGATTGTTTTACAGTTGTTTGTAAATAGTAAAGCGCCAAATAAAGGTTGAGTGTAGACTGGTTTTGCCTGTGGCTGCATTGGTAGAGGAGAGAACATCTACTCAGAGGATGTTACTTGTACTAAGTGCGTACATGCCTCATGTCAGATCGGTGTCTGTTGTGCTGGAACAGTCTCAGGTTTCAGTCCCATTACAGAGGTTCAGTCGTGTTTATTGTCGGGCAGGCATGGCCCTAACATGCTTTTTCTGACAAAGTGCTAACTTACGTGTACACGATACCTATGTGCGCTCAATATTTTTCACAAAACAACATCCCATAGGCTATTATGAAGTCTTGTATATTTGTATTTATATTTTTGTCTTACTGTTATAAAGTGATCAAAACAGTGTGGTGTAAGTCTTCTCCAGTGTCATTCTGTACCTTCTGTCCTCATCTGAGGCTTCATGCTCCATTCTTATTACATAGGCCCTTGCCTTCCCTTGTTTAATACATTTTCCTCTGTTATTCACTTAAAATTAATTGCACATTGTATACCACTCTCAGCTTCATTAGCACACCTAAATTTCTGTAAACTTTTTATCTGTCAATTGCAGCATCTAAGGCTAGTTTGACTTTCAGCAAAAGTGTTTATGAATATAAGTACTTTTTATGAGTATGTTCTGATTGATGCTCTGGTGAGAACTACAGTAGACGCTGCACAAACAGAAGTTCATCTCTGCTCAAAGTTCACCCTGCAGTTCTCTTTGTTTTGCTGTTTCAAATCTGATGCAATGGATGTGAACACCATTTCTAAGAGGCATATTGCGGTGGTTTTGATTTAGTGTATGCCTGTTGAGATATTCTGAAAATGGCTGTCCTGTATGTTTTAGGACTCCTATATTTTAACAGTATGCTGTGTTTACAGTCTCTTAGTGTAATATCTAGGATTCAGCAAACATCCAGGTTATGAAGTTGGTGCCCTCAAAAGGGCACCTGGAATTCCTGAAGGATAAGTATAAGTAAATAAATTACACTGTTCAGCTTCTTCCACATACAGAATTGTAAGTAAGTACTTTGAAGAAGGATTGTTGGTGGCACCAACTAAAAGAAAATCTTTATAACTGTGTCTTATGATTGTCTTTGGAAAGGGAACATTAGCATTGGTGAACTAAAAGAACTCCTCTAGAAATTCAGTGAGTGTGTTTGCCAGCTGTTTGCTTGGTGTGCAAGTATTAAGGTCAGTTAAGCATTTTCTTGTAGCTCTTTACCAATAGATTAGATACTACTCATAGGAATGTGTGTATATCTCATATTTTGACTATGGGCTTATCACACTTCTCTGTGTGCTTGCCTGGCATCTGTGTCAACGAGCTCATTATGTTCTAGGCTGCTCCATCCCTTATCGACTTGCGAAAAGTACAGTGTTAGAACACAGAGGTCTTGTGAACAGCAACACTAATGAGAGCTGGGTCCTTATTCATGGACTTCATGACAGACAGCAAGAATGCTCTTACTCTCGGAGCTCCGAGGTAGTCCCTTAGTTCATCCACTGTAATGACCAAAATTAGTTACCATTAGTTACCATTCCCAACCTCCTTTTGCTCCACCGCTGGCTGCTTTGTGGCCATACATAGGCTGATCATTTCCTGCCGCTTAACTATCAGATGTGCAAAATGCCTTGCCCCTCAATTTGAGATCTGCACAGATAGCTCTGAGAGGTACATATGTCTCCCCAAGCATGTATTATGTGGGGTTAACCTAAATAACTTTGAAGTCTATGTCCCGTCATGTGTGGGCCACTTGTTTGATTTGACTTTCAAGCAGAAAAACAGGGCAAATGTATTAACTCGAAGGTGGTTTAGTTTTGGAGGACTTTTTTTTTTTTTTTTTTAAGAAAACCAGGCTAATAGCTAATCAGGCATTTGTTAGTATAAGATGTGTAAACGTTCAGAATGCAAGCAGAGAAGTTTTGACAAGTGGTAGGGTACCTTGAATTTCATCACATCACAGAACACATTTCATCTCACTGCAGGCAATATGCAGTCACACACACCAGTACTCAGGGTCTGATGTGTCACATTGCAGGAGACGCTGGAAGGCTGGTTGTGCGACAAGTACCTGTTGCAGTAAGGGCACGGACTCCGTGGATGGTGTTCCGGAGACCTTTATTCTCAGTCAGCATAAGTCTTTTATAACTTTTCTCAGTTACACACGAAGTGCACGCACCTAAACATCTAATTGGATTGGCCACAATATCCTGTTCACGCGCCTTAAGCTTCATTTGGATTGGGTATAGACTTGTAGTTGTCTTTACTATTTTTGCCTTTGGTATTTCTTTATCTTGTTCTAGTTGCTGTTTTTTGTTATTGAGCAAGTGGTGCTCAAGGACGTAGCTCAAATTCCTTAATATCAGGCAGCTGTACTACACTCTCTGTTCCCACAAGTACCCACCTGGGTCAGATGATGGCAGAGGGCTTGAGTATATCGCCGTTGCCTGCCATGATAAGAAGCTGTATGGCACACAGCCCTGTTTTAAGAAACAAAAGCAGGAGATCCCAGCTCTAATGAACCTCTGTTGGAGCTTGGCTCTTGGTAATCCACATAAACCAGACTTTGTAATCTGGAATTCCAAAACTGGCAAATATAAGGAGGCTTGTTGCCCAGTTTTCCTGAACACCAGACCTCCACAACATAAGTCTATACTCTCTATGTTTTCTACCCTTTTTTTCAGTAACTTGATCAAATATTTATAAATATAACTATCGATTAATTCATATGGCTTTGTAGAAGAATTCATGAAATAATTATAAATGTTAGTTGGCCTTGTTTAACATACAAAGATTTAGCTGAATTGTTAAGATATTTTGGAAAGCTCTAAAATCATTAACAGATTGTTATATAAAGATGAATATTGCTGAAACTAGTAATTTTACCTACAGAAAGCAAGTAGTAGGTCGGAGCTTACTATAAAATTACATGTGAAAGGAGAAACACATCTACTATCTATTATCAATTCCAGAATTTTGTGGAAATGTTTACGTTTCTCCTTTAGAAGAAGTGTCACTTTACATGATGCCAAATAAACTTTGAAATTCACTTACTTTTATTTAAAGTTTCATTCAAATGTGGGAAACAAATTTTACTGAAACAACTCTGCTTTTGAAGATTCAGTCTTTTGAGGAACAGACTTTCAAGTTCATAAGAAAAGGGTATTCTAGAGAATTCTGATATTCAAAAAAGCTTTGTGATTTATGGAAGTTGGCATTTATGAGGCCATACATTATCAGAATAAATGGTGGTCTTGTTCTTCTATATTTTCCTAGTTCCTCAGGCTTAGAATGGAAAGAATGAATATGTGAGATTGCCTGGCCATGGGAAGGAGAAGATGCCTTCTCAAAAGGTGCCAGTGCTGGCAGCAAGATCAATGGATCTCTTCTATTCCAGGAGACATGGAGGTTTATTTGTGGTTAGACCTACCTGACTAGATAAAGTATAGATCAGTCTGCTATGAAAGTACCTCCCATGAAGAAGACTGCCTGATGGCTTAGTTTGCTCTGAATGCATCACATTATCAGATAAGCCTTTTAATGAAATTAAAAAGCAAAACAAATATTTTTCTGCTTTCTGGGCTTCACTTGGAATTTTTTATCCCCTTTGTCAATTCAGGTGGGCCATTACCTGTTGCTAATTTTAATTGGAATTGTGGAAGCAGAATCCTGCCATAGAAAAACCTTGGAATGTTTCCTTAACTTTTAAAATAGTCAAGCTTGACTCACATTTGCAGTAAGAGCAGTTTATGCACCTGTAGCACTATAAATAGCTCTTTATATAGGTTGAAGTTTCTTTATGTTGTCAAAGTGGAATAAAATATTTTTAATGTAAAAAATAGCGAAGCCCAACTTGCCAGACAAACAATGCACTTCAGTATAGGGATTTTCAGCAGAAAAACTTGGCTGCTGAAAGGAACATTGCATTGTCTTAAATTTAAATCAGTTCTGAAGCCAGTTAATTTATACCACTGTAAATGAAGCTCACAGTGTGCAGCATAAGTTGTAAGCAAACATACAGCTTCATAGCAAGACGTACAAGATAAAATCAGTATCAATTGACTAAACACTCAAAGTTGCACTGTCACCAAACCGCCTCTAAATGACCCTGTTTGGCAAGCCCTAGCAATCCTGTGATTAGGCCAGGCTGTTGGTGTTTGTTTGTATTCTGTTAATTTAGTCCGGAGTGCCTAATGGGAATCCACTTAGAAAGCAGTCTTGTACCCTGCATCTCCATTCCACTGTAAGCTGTAGAAAGACCATTGGTCTGCTTTGAGTTTGGGGGTTTGTAGTATACACATCAGCCATCTGGAATCTAAAAGTATGTAAAGTTTTCCTTTTACATCTTTGTTTTCCATCAAATTGTAAAAGTTTGGGGGTTTTTTTGAGGGTAAGACTAGTCTTTATCTTAATCATCATTTCTCTTAAATGATGATTAAAAATTTGAACACACTCCTTGGTGGAGTCCTGTGGACTTTATTGAAAAAATTCCTACAGGTGGGTACTAGTTCTAGAGTTCATAGAATCTAGAACCATAAAATAGTTTGGGTTGGAAGGGACCTTTAAAGGTCATCTAGTCCAACCCCACTGCAAGGAGCAGGGACATCTCCAACCAGATCAGGTTGCTTGGAGCCCTGTCCAACCTGGCCTTGAACATTTCCAGGGATGGGGCATCCACCACCTCTCTGGGGAATCTGTCCCCGTGTTCTTCCACCCTCATTGTAAAAATTTTCTTCCTGCTGTCTCGTCTGAATCTACCTCCTTCTATTTTAAAACCATTACCCCTTCTCCTATCACAACAGGCCCTGCTAAAGAGTTTCTCCCCGTCTTTCCTGTAGGCCCCCTTGAGGTACTGGAAGACCACTATCAGGTCTCCCTGGAGCCTTCTCTTCTCCAGGCTGAACAGCCCCAACTCTCTCAGCCTGTCCTCCTAGGAGAGGTGCTCCAGCCCTCTGATCATCTTCGTGGCCTCCTCTGGACTCTCTCCAGAGAGAGGTCCACCTCCTTCTTACAGACCTGTTGGAGTTGTTCCTTGATACATGTCAGATATTTTACTTTTCAAAGTATGCTTTTCAAAGTATACTTTTCAAAGTGTATATATTTTGCAAAGTAGAAGTTTTTTATCAAATTAAATTCAGTGTAAAAGTCACTTATAACACAAATTTATAACTGTGCATAGTACTTACAAAACAAATTCAATGCTGGGAATGTTTTTGTTTGTCTTATGGTATATTGATTTTTTTTTTTTTTTAATAGCTAGACTGTAGAATCAATTACTTATTTTTCCATTTCACTTTCAGGAATAGATTGAAGAAACCATGGCCAATCAACGAGATTACATCAGCAGACCTATTTGCAATGGAATTTCTGTTCCTGAAAATAAAATCAATTCCTTAGTGGCTGAAGGTCATGGACAACAAATTCTAAAAGTGCTACAAAAGTTCAGAGAACAAAATACATTTTTTGACTTTAAAATTCTTGTGAAAGATGAAATAATTCCTTGTCATCGTTGTGTACTGGCAGCGTGCAGTGATTTTTTCAGGTAAACCTAGTTTTGGCATCAGTTTGTGGGAAACGGATTCTCTGGGAGCGAGGGAAAGAATATAATTACAAATATAAAAAAATAAATCATCACAGCTTACATGTTTCTGCAGAGTTTTGAGCAACATATTCAAATACCATGTTAAGGATAGCAAAAAAAAAACAAACCAAAACCAAAAACCAAAACAAACCTACAGTGTTAGATGCCTAACCATACCCCAAGTACATCTCTTTGTATTTCCAAAGTGACATGAGGACTCTTTGTATTTGTGGTTCAGACAGCAGTCTATGCTCTGAAATACAAATGTCAAACCATGAGTGCGTGGTTCTGCTGTTAGGTAGAATTGATACAAGTTGTGTATCTTTAAGACTTACCCGTTGCCTGTATCTGTACTTGAAGGTCTGCAGGGGTATTGTTTGATTTTTTTATGGGACAGTCTATCTACTTTAACACATTTATATTGTGAATCATAACAGGTTGATTACAAATACATCTTGCATTGAGCAGTTGTGGGTAAATTGTACATTGTTTTGGAATGGGATTGGATTTTGTCCAAGATGAGTGGTCAGTATAGTAGAGTTTTCTTCAGAAGTACTGAAACATATTGTTTCTGAACTACAGATTTCAGCTTTTCAGCATGAAATGGATCTGTGATCTTCCTTCTGGTGCTTAAAGCTATGCATTCTTAAGGGACAGACGGATCATTCACATACAGAATATTAATTTATGAAGAACCTTATAGAATAATTTAGGTTGCAAAGGACATTTAAGATCATCGAGTCCAACCATTAACCTAACCCTGCCAAGTCCACCACTAAACCATGTCCCTAAGCACCACATCTACATGCCTTTTAAATACCTCCAGAGATGGTGACTCAACCACTTCCCTGGACAGCCTTCCAATGCTTGACAACCCTTCCGGTGAATAAATTTTTCCTCATATCCAATCTAAACCTCCCTGGTGCAACTTGAGGCCATTTTCTCTTGTCCTATTGCTTGTTACTTGGGAGAAGGGACTGACACCCACCTTGCTACAACCTCCTTTCAGGTAGCTGTAGAGAGCAATGAGGTTTCCCCTCAGCCTCCTTTTCTCCAGGCCAAACAACCCGAGTTCCCTCAGCTGCTCCTCATAAGACTTGTGCTCCAGACCCTTCGTTGCTCTTCTCTGGACATGCTCTAGCACCTCAATGTCTTTTTTGTAGTGAGGGGCCCAAAACTGCACACAGTATTCAAGGTACAGACTCACCAGTGCCAAGTAAAGTAGAACAATCACTTCCCTTGTCCTGCTGGCCACCTGGGCGCACTGCTGGCTCATATTCAGTCGGCTGTCTACCAGTACCCCCAGGTCCTTGTCTGCTGGGCAGCTTTCCAGCCACTCTTCCCCAAGCCTGTAGCTTGCATAGGGTTATTGTGGACAACAACCTTGCTAACTTTTTTATTGGTAAGGCTCAGACTTGCAATTCCACAGTGAAAGTCTGTTTCCAAATACATTATTTACTAAACAACAAAGCTAAGGTGCTCTAAGAATTAAAAAAAAATGGGCTTCTAGAAATGAGTTAATGAGCTTGATTCAGTTGTCCATACAGAGGTGACAAGTGTTATTTTTAAATGGCCTGAAGCATTGCATGCTCTGTGGGAGTCTGCTATGTCTGACAGAGGACATAGGCTAGATATGTTCTCAGGATTACTGAAAAAACAAGAAATGCAGATGAAATAAGCTACTTCTCCACTGTAGCAGCAGATATATTTTTTTTTCTCTGACATACGGAACTACTTGCATTTCAAGTGTTCACTGCTTGACAGCACAGAGGTGCTCTGGAAAAAAGGAATATTAGGATGAAATAGCTTCCAGTGGTAATTTTTAGAACTGAAGTTAAGCACATGGTAACATATATGGCCTTTTCACTATTTACAGGCCCTTTGGGCTAAAATTTGCCAGGAGAGACCTCTCCCTGTGTGTAACAGTTGATAACAGCAGCCATCAAGGTCAAAGTTGTCATGGAATGCAAGGCCCTTTTATTACCTTCAGGGAATAAAAAGTACCAAGGTCCACTAGATAAATTTAAAAATGAAACATCGTTTGGCTTCTTTGGGCTTTGAACTTCCCTTAGTTTTGGTTTCATTGCCTAAACTCAAGTTTCAGCAACATTTTGCTTCCTACTTGTTAGCTTTTAGAATCAAAATGTTCGCCTAGATTGCTGTCCTACTAGTATTGTTCAGTTGCTACTGCATGTAAATGAAGCTTTCCTAAGCTTCCAGCATCCTTTTTTTTTTTTTCAATCTCTAATTTAGAGATTTGTATCATAGAATGGTTAGAGTTGGAAGGGACCTTCAAAGGTCATCTAGTCCAACCCCCCTGCAAGAAGCAGGGACATCCCTGACTAGATCAGGTTGCTCAGAGCCTCATCCAGCCTGGCCTTGAATGTTTCCAGGGATGGGGCATCCACCACCTCTCTGGGCAACCTGTTCCAGTGCTCTACAACTCGCATTGTGAAAATTTTTTTCCTAATATCCAATCTAAATCTGCCTCCCTCTAATTTAAACCCATTACCCCTCGTCCTATCACAACAGGCCCTTCTGAACAGCCTGTCCCCATCCTTCCTGTAGGCCCCCTTGAGGTACTGGAAGACCGCTATCAGGTCTCCCCGGAGCCTCCTCTTCTCCAGGCTGAACAGCCCCAACTCTCTCAGCCTGTCCTCATAGGAGAGGTGCTCCAGCCCTCTGATCATCTTCGTGGCCCTCCTCTGGACCCTCTCCAACTGGTCCATGTCCTTCTTATGTTGGGGACTCCAGAGCTGGACACAGTACTCCAGGTGGGGTCTCACCAGGGCAGAGTAGAGGGGGAGAATCACCTCCCTCGACCTGCTGGCCACGCTCCTCTTGATGCAGCCCAGGATGCAGTTGGCCTTCTGGGCCGTAAGAGCACATTGCTGGCTCATGTTGAGCTTCTCGTCCACCAGCACTCCCAAGTCCTTCTCTTGGGCTAGTGAGGAAAGGATTCTAAGGATCATCATTTAGTATGCAAAAAGGTCTTTGGGTCATAAGGGTCTTATTGTAATTTCACTTTGTTCAGGAGATCAGACAAGTTCCTGCTTTACCTGATGTTCGCTTCCCAAAGAGTATGCTTTACACAGTGATTTTTTTCTGTTTTGCTTCATAAAAGTATGGAATTTTAAAATCATATACTATACAGACAGTAATTGTATAACAGAACTGTGATATAATACCCTTTTTTAAGAGGAACTATTTATGATATATTTATAGTCCAGATTATATACTCTCGTTTGTCAAATTCAGGAGCTGTTGCTATAGCAGCCTGATGCTTAGGCTCTGGGAGGGTAGGACAAGTGGTGTTCCAGTACTGTTCTGTTGCCAGCACTTACTGGCTTGAAAAACCTCAATTATATCTTGCCATGTTAGATTGTGTGAAATAGTTAAATGTTAAAAATTAATAGTCAAAATTTTAATAAAATTTGCACAAATCTACCGATCAATAATGCTTGTTCCACAATTTGAACCATTGTCTTTGTGTTCAGTCACAATTTACTGTCTGCACAAGTTTCATTGTATGATGCAATCCTATGTCAAAACTTTATTTTTTTTCTGACATCTGTCTGTACCTATACATCTATCTATCAACTCTAAAGCAAGAATTAAGTTTCCTCATATTTTTTTCTCCTCATTCACCCCTCACTCACTTTTATTACTGAGCAATGCACCTATCATCCATCCTGCCATTTGCTCAGCCTACAACTTGGAAGGCCTTTTTTAGCTTAATTTTCTGTATTTGTCCACAGTGCATGACCTAAATCATAAGGCTTTTTTACTGTATATTTCTTAAATCAGCCTTTCTTTTTCAAGCTGTTGAAACTGAAACTGACCCTAACAATTTCACATTTTCTCTCACATTGAGAGCTATAGACTTTATATCTTTCTGTGAAAATCCATACAAAACACAGGTGCTGCTATCATTTTTATGAGCCATCACTTTGAATATGTTCTTATCACCACTTCTTTTTTCTTCAACCATATCAAGCAAATGCATTCATTGTTCTTACTTAGGAGAACCTCCACACTTTAGATCTAAACAGCCTGCCCGCTATATGCCCCTGATTGTCTCCTTCCTCTCACATCAGCGTTCTCTGCTGTTTGCTAGATCTTTAATTTGTGTGTATATCTTCTATATTTTATTCACAGAGCCATGTTTGAAGTTAATATGAAAGAACGAGATGATGGCAATGTTACTATTAGTAATCTATCACCCAAGGCAGTGAAAGCTTTTCTTGATTACGCTTACACAGGAAAAACAGAGATAACAAATGATAATGTGGAAATGCTCTTCCAACTGTCGTCATTTCTTCAAGTTTCACTCCTTTCGAAAGCTTGCAGTGACTTTCTAATAAAAAGTATTGATCTTGTGAATTGCTTACAGTTGCTTTCTCTATCAGAAAGTTATGGTTCCGTCCGCTTATTTGATCATGCACTAGATTTTGTACAGCACCACTTTTCCTTGCTGCTCAGATCAAGTGATTTTTTGGAGATGAATTTTGAGATATTACAAAAATGTCTCGAGGCTGACGAACTAAATGTCCCTGAGGAAGAAGCAGTGTTGAAAGCTGTCCTTCAGTGGACCAAACATAACTTAGAAACACGACAGAAGTATCTGCCTAATTTGATTAAAAAAGTGAGACTACACCAGTTACCTGAAAAGACTTTGCAGGACTTTCTGCATTCTGAAGAACACTTACTTACGAGTGCTAATTGCTCAGTATTAATCAATGATGCAGTTAGAAGTGTGCAAAACTTTAGTGGACTGTTTCCAGATGCACGTCCTTCAACAACAGAAAAATACATATTTGTTCATAAAACTGATGAAGATGGAGAAAACAGACATACATTCTGCTACAACATCAAAACAGATCAATGGAAAGAACTACCACATACGCACATGATAGATCTTCCAGGGTCAAGTTTATCTAGCTATGGAGAAAAAATATTTATAACTGGAGGATGCAAAGGAAATTGTTACAGGACTGTCAGGCTTCATATTGCTGAACCATTTCATGATGCCACTGACCAAACCTGGTGCTACTGTCCAGTCAGCAATGAATTCTCCATAGTGTCAGCTATGAAAAAACCAAGGACAATGCACACATCTGTTGTAACGTTAAATCAGCTGTTTGTGATAGGTGGAAAGACCAGAGGAGCTCAAGAAACCCGAAGTCTTTTGGATGTAGAATCCTATAATCCTCTTTCCAAAGACTGGAAATCTGTAAGCCAGTTACCAAGAGGTATTTACTATCCAGAAGCAAGTGCATGTCAGAATATAATTTACGTCCTTGGCTCAGAAGTAGAGATTACTGATGCCTTTAATCCATCTCTTGACTGTTTCTTTAAGTATAATGCTATGACGGATCAGTGGTCTGAGCTTGTAGCAGAATTTGGGCAATTTTTCCATGCAACTCTAATCAAAGCTGTTCCAGTGAACTGTACACTGTACATATGTGATCTTTCCACCTACAAGGTCTACAGTTTTTGCCCAGAAACCTGTGTTTGGAAAGGGGAAGGATCTTTTGAATGTGCTGGCTTTAATGCAGGGGCAGTTGGGACAGAAGACAAAATTTATATATTAGGTGGTGATTATGCTCCAGAAGAAATCACAGATGAAGTTCAAGTCTACCACAGTAGTAGGTCTGAGTGGGAAGAAGTTTCGCCAATGCCAAGAGCCTTAACTGAGTTTTACTGTCAGGTCATTCAGTTTAATAAGTACAGGGACCCCTGGTCGTCTGTACTGACAATTTGCTCTGGAGAATTTTGAAACTCCTGAGTGAAAAGAATCTATTTAAATGCACAAGTTTTAGAACAGATTTTTAGGTATTAATTTACAGATGGAAAAATATGTACTGTTTTGTTTAAATCTTCAGTTTAAATTGTATGCTATAGAATTGCTTTGGGAAGAGTCCATTAAACTGTCATTCATGCTAGTCATTATATAGAAAGTATTACTTAATTTTATATGCAAGACTTCTCTGTAATTATCTGAATAATTTGCAAAATGATAGTACTTTTCAAAAAAGCATAGTCATGAGGAATTCATTGTGAAATATGTGCCATTATTTCTGTAATATTCACAGTTGTCCTAGTAGACAAATTGCAGTGTGAGAAAACTGACTGTGATACTGTTTTCCCTATGTAACTGAAGTTTAAAAGAAATCTACATTAGTGTTGCTTTGTTTAGTTTTTAATATTCATAAACCTGTAAGAGGAATTCATTGTCAGCTTTATCTTATTAGAATGATGTTAGCAAGGGCAAGAGCCAAAGTGACCTTCACAGCATTAAAACCAGGTATTGAACTTGAAGAGACTGATGATCCCTATCATCTTACTTCAGCTCTTCAGTTTTACTTGTATTTCCCCGTCCTTGTGCCTTAGTCGTAGCTGTACTTTCTGTTTTCATCCCATTAACTATGGCAAGATAAACTTTGATAACATATTGCAGAGTGTGCAAGATTTCTACAAGATGGATGATTCATGAGGTATCTTTGCTTCTATCATGCTGTTAACTAAAAAAAAACCACTTCAGGATGTTTTCTAACAGAAGCGATCTATCTCTGAAGTCTCCAGTGCTACCTACTAAGCAGCCACTGGGCTGCTTACAGCAGCAAGCTGTAAAATAAATTTTAACTGTTGCTTCGGTTAACTACGGAAAAAGCTTGTATGTTGTCATACATACATACATACAATTAATCCCCACATTTAAAGTTGAAGTAAATAATATCTCTGAAGTGAAAGAATTCCTTTTTTAACTTCTATAGTGGTTTAAATGAATTAAAACACTTTAATCTTGTACTTCATGGTAATTTTAAGTGTTAAAATACTACATGGTAAACGCTACGCAATATATCGCTTGATAAGCTTTCAGTAGCCACCTATTATAATGTTAAAGTTGTAATGGACTTTTAATATTAATATTAGTCTAGCCATATGCTGTGAAGTAAATTTGATCTCATGCATACAAAGTGTCTGAGAGGACACTGAAGTTTGCCAAGTTTCATAAGTTTATTTGTAATCTTCCACAGCCTGAGAATTTTCTTTCTTTCCACCTATTTTAATAAAATATTGGGAACCCTTATGTTCCATATAAGTATTGTTTAAGGAGTAAGGTTGTATTATGCCAGCCAGAATGGTTGTAAACATCTAAGCACATCTTTCCAAGCAGTTTAAAAATGAACAAAATTTAGTGAGCTGTCTAAAACATCTTTCATATGGCTTGAGATGACCATGGTAAGTGCATTATGACATCACTACTGCATGTGCTTTTTGCAAAACTCAAGCTCAATATTAACGCTTAAAGCTTAATATTGCCTAACAATTTTAAACAGTGAACAATGGAAAGCTCCAATTCTGTGATTGACTCCATAATTTGTTATCAGATACCTTTATAAATTTAGACAACATTCATCATAAATATTGTCATAAGGATGTAAATGAAATTATGCACATTTGGAGAACACATTTATAAAGAGGAAACCTCCTACTCAAAAATATATTTGTATTAAGATGTGTGTCAGTTCTGTAGAAGTAAATAGCTGCTTGTTACAGTATTTCAGGTACTTTCCACATTTATTTTGCTCTTTTCATACTGAGTATCCAAATCCTATTACAACTATACTTAGCCAGGTAACCTTTACAATCACCATAGTGAAATGCAAGCATTTTTATATTGGAACACAACTACTTTTTGTTAGTGTGAAGTAAATGTATTGAATACTTTAGGAGAGATGGAGAATACTATTCTTGCTTACTGAAACAGCAGGAGAAAAATAAATAGACATATAGGAGAACAGTAGTTATAGCACTAATAAGGCTACTTGTGGTAGCACAGAGACTTAATTAACTATTGATTATTGCAAGTTGTCACTTCATCACAAACACAAGGCCCAGTTCTCCTCTGCTTATGTTTTTGTGTTGTTTTTATACCCAAGTAATATGAATATGCAATTTATGCAATGAGAAGGGTAACATTGTGCCCACAATACATGGGTATAAATAGCTATGCAACTTGGAAGATACTAGGGAATTGCAAAGTTTTTTTTAATTGCCATTGTCATGACCAAATTGCTGGGTCACATAAACAGCAAGTGAGTCGGTCAGTAATTCAGGTGATGCTCTTTCCTCCAAGTTTTTCCTTACAGCAATTTTTTTTTGGCAGTCTTCCATTCAGCTACTTGCTAAACGTATAAGCCTCTGCCATATATCAGAGTGAGCAATGACATCGGTAAATTACTCAGTATATACAGTGAAAAACTGAAGGAAGCTTCATTTGGAAAATAGACATGCTTCTTTAATATTCTATGCTACATTTGCACAGGAACTAATGTCAGTTCCCAGTCTGACAAATCATTCGTGGATTTCAAATGGAGTTGAGCTCTCTTACTCAGTGATCAGGAAATAATGTAGTAGTGTCGCTTACTTTATACCATTGCTTAGAGAAAAGTTACTGTGAAATAGTACTGATTCTCTTCAGTTATGTAGGTAAGCCTGTATTACAACTCTCACAGAGGAAAACAGGTCATTTTCCACAATTCCACATACAGAGAGCTAAATCAGATAGCAGAATTCAGTGCAGAAGAAGCTGTGTTGGAAAGTCATGGTTAAAAACAAGGCTTTATGATAGAATTAAGGGCCTATGTTCAAAATCCTGTAACTAATCACTAAAGATGTAAGAAATCTCAGTGAAGTCAACTACACTGCTCAGAAGAATATGGATTACTTGCATGAGTAACTGTAGGTCTAGATCAAACATTTTTCAGTCTACTTTACGCAGCTTTTATGCAATTTTTTAAAAATCACAAAATCAGTGCAAAGTCAATTTTTCTACATCTTTTCTGACTTTTCAAAGCTCACAGTACTTTACAGAAAAGTATCTTCCTCTAAAAATAGTTGATGACTAGATTAATGATTACGTATGTTCTCACTGAAATGTAGTAAGTTTAAAACATACAAATTGCATGTAAAGTTATAATCTACTATTTGCACTTAAATGATGTAACCAAAACATTTCTAATAGTATTCTATTATCTATCACAGAACACATTAAAAGCATGACCAGTATAATATACACAAAGATAGTATATATTGTATGTGGGATTTTAATATCCAGTAATAATTATATTGGATAATTTTTGAAGAATGCTGTCAAAACATTATGGCACTTTGATGAAGTTATCACACTGGTTTAGTTGTTATAATAAATGTCAATTATTCAAGTATTTATATTGATTATGTTTGCACAGACCTGATGATTACTCTATTATTTATGTACTAATGAATTTATTTTCTATATTCTAAATATGTTTGTAGTAAGTCAGTTTACTGTTGTTAAAAATTCATTATATTCACAACATGGAGTAGATTTACTGGGTCAGATTTATTTCTGGTATTACTCCATGAAGAAAGCTGTACACCTCCTCTGATTAGCAGTAGGTAGTAGGTCAGGTATAGGCTATAGAGCGTGCTGTCTGCAGTTTGTAAGGTGGCACCTAATTTTAGATGTTTCTGTTTGTAGGTGACCAACAGGAGGCAGCATAAGATCTAGTTTAAATATAGCAGACTGAAACGAAGGATATATTTGACAATATTTATAGCTGAACATTATGCTCAATTTACTTTTTTTTCCTTCTAACATCCAATAAAGCATAGAGATCAGTAACATTTTGCTGCTGCCTGGGCTCTGCTGATATGTGGAAAGTATGATACTACATGTTTGCCAAGATGTTCATTCTCCTGTGAAATAAAAGCACCGAGCAACTGAATCCTTCTCAGGTCTGATTTTTTCAGTGACTTTAAAAATACAGAGGATCTACACTGTTTCTAATGAGATTAACTTTTTTTTTTCATTTTGTTTTTTCAACTGGAGAACATTTTGAATGTTAGATGATAACCAAGAACGCAGTTAGCATGCATGAAAACTGCAGTGAGAGGGGTTTTTTAAATTAGCTTTGTACCTTGTATTTGTGTATCCTTTTCATATCAGTTTGCTGCTCCCACACTAGATTTGATTTAGCCTGCTGAAAAGTTCTAAGCTTACCATTGTAAACTACTCATTTAAATTGGTATCTTTTTTTTTAACTGGCTCCATCTAACTTGATTGATATATAGGTTTGTTTTTTTTTTAAACAGCTGAAGTATTGCAAATGATAATGTATTTGAGTCAAAAGGGCTTCCACACCACTTAGAAGTGGCTTTAAATAAAATAAGATAGAAGCTACCTAGTCTAAAATTCATGTGCAAAGGGTGCAGAAATGGCATTAATACAAAGTGAGGGTGCCCTGTGTTGTCTTGTATTCTTCCAGAATTTAAAATTCTGTGACCTTCAAACCTCTGTATGGATAAAATGGTTACAGCAATAAACGTGAAACTTCCAACACTCCAACGCCATTGACCCACAGCTAGCAAAAGCTATCTGGAGACACGTACAAAGCACTCCAACAGTGTTCACAATGTTAAAAGCTTGAATTGAATAATGAAGGCATTCACAGACCAAATCTGAGAGCTGTAGTTGTTTAACCCTGTGCACAATCAGAAGAAAATCATGTATGCATGTTCTATAGATCCAGGGAATTCACCATGGACTTGCACAATTTGTATCTGAGGCAGACCGTACAGTATAGCTTTTCATATTGTGATCAAAAACAAGGAAGCAGCATCTGGATTTAATAAATAAATTACACGTAATTATGGCACATAAGTTACATGTAAATTCAAGACAGTTCACATGAAAGAAGGAGGCACAAGGATTTTTGTTTGAGGAAGCAGGTATATACTAAGATTTTTCAGCTGTGATTAATAGCAACTTCTGTAATAGCAGAGTAACAACAGGGGGAGAAAGTACAGCTATTCAGAATTATGTGCGTAGCTACCCCAGGAAATCATGCTTGCTAGTTCAAGTTATTCTAATGGACACTAACAGTATTTAGTGGTTTTGTGCTTCACAATACAAGAAGGATACTCAATGAGGTACAATTAGCACTAATAACTTTTGCAGACTGGCAGAGGTTCAGACTGTTAATGACTTTCACACTCCATCATTTTTCCACCTACTTGCACCTGACTCTAGTTCAAACTAGCTTGCAAGACCTTCAGGGCACACTTGCATCTTATTTTTGAGCACTATCAAAATACTGGTAATAATGTCAATTGAAACCTAGTTTATCCATGGGTCTTAGTAAGAAATATCACTTTAATATATTGCCAGCAGTGTGGCATAGTCTTGCTACCCTACTCCTTACTATTTTCCTTAAGGGTTTATGATATTCAATACACAATGGGCAAGCATAGCAGGAAAACTATCGTTACCTGTAAGCAAGCTGATAAATTCATAGTCTTTCCACATTTAGTTTCTATAAATATTTTTAGGAAGCTCACTACCAGAATTGTTGACTGAAACTGGAAAATACCACTGTAAGAGATCTGTAGCTTCATCATCACAATTATGATCACTAGAAGCTATATTAATCAAATAACCTACCCATCCAGTGAAAATGCTTAAGGCTAAATACTGAGTACAGCCCAAATCTAAGATTTGAAAGGATTAAGCAAGTAATTGTTAATAAATAAGCAAAATAATAAATGCCATGCATCAGGTTAGGCAGAAGTAGCAAACTTCCACAAAAAAAAAAAAAAAAAATTTAATTATCTACCTGCAGGTAGCACCTTGAGCCTGTACAAAGGTTACATTACCACAGCAACAGGATGTAATACAGAGAGCAAGTGCCAGACACTTCATGTGTGGCAGACAAAACAAAAACGGAAGAGCCCTAGAACAGAAAGCCCCACAAAAGTGCTTTACACATATACTCACTTACATCCATTCTATGGTGGCTTACATAAGCAGCACCTTCCAAGCAATCATTATGACACTACCTCCACAAGGGTTATTTCACTATTTTAATCACAAAGCCCACAGTACACTCAAACCCCACAGTTCAGGAGGAAACGCAAGTTGCTGTGCGTTAGCTCGGCCACCGTAAGCCAACGGCCACGCTGGCTCCGGACGCTGTTCTCTGGTTGCCCCTACACGGCCCCGGAAAGGCCCACAGCAGGGCCGCAGCCTGCGAGGGCCCGAGGGACTCTCTCCCAGCACAAACCCTCACCCTCAGGCTGGGCGTGCGCTCACACGGCGTGCCAGGAAGCCAGGCCTCCCCCACCCACCCCGGGCGAGCGCCGGCCCCCTCAGACAAAGCGGGCGAGACAGCAGCACCGGGACCGCCCCATCCCACTCCGTACCCCGGCGGGACCCCAGCCGCCGGAAGCTCATTGAGGGGGAGGCGGGCCTTGACGAGCACTAGCCAATCGGCACGCACGGGGAAGACAAGCAGCAATAGTAGCCAATGCTGTCTGGGCGCTGCGCGCGGCGGCGGCCCCCGGCTGGGAGGGGCGTTGCAGCACTCCAAAGCGTATGTGGGGGATTCGGGCCCGCCTGGCGCGTCGGGGCGGGGCGGGGCAAGAAGTGGCGGACGTGAGACAGCCAATAGGCGTGCGGGGAGTACTGACAGGCACGCAAGTCACCCAATGGGAGGGCAGTGGCTTTTAAAGGGCCGGCGACCCGGAGAGGAGAGTTGGGCGCAGGTGAGTAGTTCGCGCGGCTCCCCGGGGACCCGGGCGGGGTGCGGTAGCGGGACCGGGACCGGGACCGGGACCGGGCTCGGGCCGCGGCGGGGCTGAGGCAGCCGCTCCCCTGCTGGGGCTGACACCGCGCGAGGTGCAGGCGGCCCCCGGCCCCTTTGTGGGAGGAGAGCGGTGGGGCTCCTCCGTCCCTTGAGGGCGGTGAGGCCCTTGCCCGCCGTCCCTCTCGGCGGCGCCCCGCCGGCCGGCCGCCCGCGGGTCACTGGCCGGAGAGGGGCCCGCTCTACGGCGCGAGTCGGGGCCGCGGGCCCGCCCGCTCCCCGGGGCTCAGCGCGGCCCCTGCCGCCGCCTTTGGCCTCCCCGCAGGGCTCTGCGCGCCGCCTGGCGGGGCCGGGCCGGGCGGGCAGCCTGGGACCCGGTGACCGTGCCGGCCCCCGCGGCCTATTCGGGGCGGGGGGCTGAGGGGGGGGTGTGGTGCTCTCCCGTTCAGGCCGGGGCAGGGGACCTTCTGAGGGGTGAATCTGTGGATTCAGCAGCCCGGATCCACAGCTCCCTTCGGCCCCCGGTACCTCCTCTCCGCTTCGTTAGACTGTCCTTCCAGGTAGCGCTGGGTCCCTTTCGTCTTTGCCTTCTTGCGTGCTGAAGCACAATGGGCTCCTCGCAGGGAGGACCGTCTGTCTGGTGACCTGGGCTCAGCAGCACCCAGATCCTCCTGCACTAAAGGCTCTCATGGTACAAAAGCATGAGTTGTTCCAAGCCAATGTAGCCATCCCTTGTGCACCGCATACGAAGTTTTCCAGAAAGCCATAGTCTTTAGCATCATGCAAAGATCTTCAGACTCACAAGTTTTATTTAAAAAAAAAAATAGGTAGCAAGTCCTCCTGATTTAAGCTTTTTTTTTTTTTTCTTCAATCACAAGGTCTGATAGTTAAAAAAAAAGGGGGGCAAACCATCAAGACATCATATGTAAACAGTAATGATTTTTCTAGAGAATAATTCAAGTTTGATACTAGCAACAATCCTGGTAAATGCATGGATTTTTTTGTTTGCTTGTTTTGTGGGGCATTTTGTTTGGGTTTTTTTTTTGTTGCTTCAGCACATGTTCACACAATAAGTTGTGAACAAAGGAGACACAAAGACAGAGGGTAGAATGGGGATGCCCCGGTCATTATGCACGTCCGAGTTATTCAGTGTATGTGTGCTCTGTGTGTTTGTGGAGTGTTCAGTTTAGTTTTGCAATATTTGTTTTGTTTCAACCGTGACAAATTGTTTGTGGTGATGAGGACCTTCTTGACCGTAGGTTGCATCTGGCCTGACAGGACTACATCAGATTCAGAGCTCTGTGTTGCCAACTGGAAGACCCTTGAAATCTTTCTGTTAGCATATGATCAGAATAGTTTTTTGGTTTTGTTTTGTTTTTTTTTTTTCTAGCCAGCACTTTGCATTCCTATCCGAACTGTAAAAATACGCATTTTGCATTTGCACGTAGCACCATGCCATGTGATGGGTGCACGGCTGGTCGCGCAATGGGCTGTTCACATCCTCTGTTACTTTCCAGGGGTTTCTGTGTCGCTTGACCGAGCTGCAGCTGTTCCTTGTCAGTACAGAAGTACTTCTGGTTGTATAGTTGAGAAGGAATTTTTTTTTTTCTTGCAGATGTCTTCTCTTACCTTCATAGAGGTGTAAGTGGCTTGATGAGACCAAAAGATTTCTTTTTTTCCACATCTGCTCTTTATCTCCACTTACTTTTTCTGAGTGAACTTCCCATCTCCCTAGTATTTTTTACTATGGAATCCTCTATTAAGGACACTAAAATGTAGGGCAGTTATGATTCTGATTTTGGAAAAACCTGTAATGTCTATTTACAGTTTTTTTTTTCTAAATGTATGCATTTCATGCTTTAGACTTTGTATCAAAGCAGAACTTAAACATGCTCTGGGTCATGTTTTTGTAAGTCATGCTTTTCAAAATGGTTATAAGTTTGAGGCCTTTTTTTTCTGTAACTGTCTAGAATGTGTACAAATCTGAGCTTATTACCATTCCTGTCCCTTATTTACTTTGAGCATTTAACAGTTCATTATTCTGCATTAAAAATAATCTCCTGGAGACCATCTAGCAATGTCAGAAAACAGAATATCCCAAACCTCATCTTTAGTTAGATAATAATGCTTTTTAGTTACTGTATCAGAAAGATAAACAGTCCCACAGTGGAGTTTATCTGACTCTGGAAGTCTATATACTATTAAGACCATTAACACTTATTTAGTTTAATAAGAAAGGAATTGTCTTTAATGATGCAGTATGCTTTCGAAAAGGAAAGAGTGAGAAAAGGTGAGATATCCTTGCCAATTTGAAGTTAAACTCCTGACTATTTAAAATAGATAGGCTTTGCTACTGTTTTACTGGGAAATTCAGGGGCCTGTATCAGACCTGTTCTAGCAAAAAAAAAAAAAGTCTGAATGAAAACTTTACGTAGTAAAAGAATTGGGTGCCTGTAGCTTCCAAGTTAGTATTATAATTCTTAAAGGTTATGTGCTTGGATTATGGCATAAATCCAAACCCAAGATGTCACAAAGAGTGACTGGGGAGGTCAGACAGGTGATGCACAACACCTGCGCAAGGGGCAGGGAGACTGACCCACAGGGTAACCTGACATTTGTGTGTTTTAACTCTCAGCCTTCTCTGGAGCTAAAATGAGAACTTGCCTGGTTGTGTCTTCTGCATTTGTGTAGAATTCTATTTAGGAAACAATGTTGATGAAAATTTTATTTGAAAACCCAGGTTTTTTTTTTTCTTTTGCTGTGATTATACCCACTTTATCCTGTTGTGTTAGCACTGGGAAATTTATGGAGGGCCAGGATAAATTGAGATACCATGTGTGTCTCTAAAATCCTGTGGTTCCCTGTTACTGGGAATGACCAGAACCTTGTTCATCAGCTGGGGCTAAGTAAAGGGCTTAGCCAGTGTGTATCTTGAGAGGAAAACAGCTGTGATTCAGCAAAAGTTTGATATTTAGGTATCTTAAGAGGCAATTAAGTATCTACTAGTGCTTTCAGGAGTTTGACATATCCAATTGGCAAGTGCTTTGGAAAGTTGGACCCATTTTTCCATAGTAAAGTACTTGAATGTTCACTTAAGTATATGCTTAAAATCAAATGTGAAATTCTACTGATTTCAATAAAAATAAGTGTGACCTTATAAACAGAGGTTCAGTATCTTGGTAGTGACAAGTCAAAAATACCGTAATTCTTGGGAAACTTAAGTTGTGTATAAAAAGTCTATGTAATTCTTTTTACCTTTTGGAAGACCAACTTAAAACGAATACCTCTGAATCCTTACCTGAAAACAGGTAAGTGCAAATGTGTGTGTTTCTAAAGCCAGCATGAAGATACAAGTACTTGGTCATTCCCTAGTAACCAGGAATTACAGCTTAATCTATGTATTTCCATCCAGAATTAACAGTGCGTTATTAACAGTGAAGCTTCTAAAAGTGCTATTAATTCATTCTGTGTGCAGGCACCTTTTCTGAAGAATTTACCCGCTTGGTGACTTTTAAAAAAGTTTAAAAAAGACAAAAAACAAAAAACCCAAAACAAAACAAACAAAAACATACACAAGATAAACTTAGAATTTGATACATAGGTCAAGAAATTCAATTGCCATAATGATAGAAAACCACTAACACTGTAATTTGCGTTTGAAAAGCACAGCAAGTACCAGATAAATTGTTTTACTGCCAGACAGAAGTAAATATGATGCTGCTTCCTTGAAAGCCCAAGTATCTCTTTTTTGTTAAACTTATAATAATGAAGGTTAAGGGAGACTTAAAGATCAGATGAAAGGTCTCAGAAAAAAATTATGTAGCTCTAGCAGATACAGTGCTGTGTGTGATATACATCTCGCTTTTAAAATTGCACAGGTTTTGTTTTAGTACTGGTCATGTCAAGTTAAGGGTCTACATAAAACAGTAGGTTATATTATTTTTAAAAATAATTCCCTTTTCTCAAAACTAATTGGTATTTTATTTTCAGAAGGGCAGGAAGTTGGACACATTTTAAACAACCACATGCAGCTTCCAACTTGAGTCTGAGGAGTCAGAAGTCCTGAGTAACTGCTGTAGAGCGGTCCATGCTGAGACACGCTCATGCTTTATGCAGTTGGTTTCTTCTTGAGACTCACTTTTGCATGTTTTCTAGCTAGTAACCATTGGAAGTAAATGGATGCACAGTGAGAGCAATGTTTTAATGAGGAAAAGTAGTAAGCCAGTTTCTTAAACGCAACATTTTGAAGAATATTTGATGCCAGCATGCTTACGTGTTGGGTATGGAAGAATGTTGCTCGATATGGAAAACTTTGCAAGTAAACCACCTATTTATAGTCAGTAGTGCATAGGAGATTAAGAGTAATATCTAAATGATTATGTACATTATCCCTCAAACTGAGAGTTTTTGTGTAGTGTGCTGATGTAAATGTTTTAACCAAGTTTAGGAGAATATTAGGCAAAAAATATACTTAATAATTTAAGAATCTTGTATAGCTAGGGGGGAGTTATTTAAGGATTAAGTCCATTACTTGGTAGCAGTCTAATATATAATCTGCGAGCCATTTGCTTCAAGTGGACTAAAGGTCTATACTAGATTAATAGTGAACAAACATAACAGCTTTAAACTGTAAGTATATATAGTGAATCGTTGGCCTGCTTGGTTTAAAGCCTTTTAAACCTACCTGAAGTGGTAGGTAACATGGTACAAAAGAAAGTTCAAAATAAATCCTAGGTTGGACCATTACCATTTTTTATCCTCGATCTCTGCATTCTTTTTTTTTTTTTTTTTTTTTTTTTTTTTTTTTTTTTTTTTTTTTTTTTTTTTTTTTTTTTTTTTTTCTTTTTTTCCTCCTTATGGAATGCTTCTGTGTCTTTTTAAAAAGTTATTCTGTATAAGAATGCTTTCACCAGAACATAACTTCTCTTCTTTACCTTGGTCTGTTCGTTCATTTGCTCTGAATAATGAAAACAGCATTCTGCATTGTAACGTAATAAGCACAGAAAATGTACTTTTTAGTGTGTGGACTAGTACTCCACCCCTCTTTCTGGGGCTGGAATGTCTTGCAAAACCTAAGTGGAACAGTTTTCACACAGATCTCTGAGAGGGAAATACTGTCACACTTTAGACTGGGGAAACTACAGGATCACTGTGTTTGTAGTTCAAATGCTTCTATGCCCAGTATTGAAATCACATATTATATTTCTTCTGCAGTCATGTGAGGAACTACAGTGCATTCCAAGTAATGGAAAATTATGGTCTAGATCAAACAAAGGGCAATGAAATAACAAAATTTCAGGTAACTATCCATGAACTGGAAATTAAAACTTCAGTTCTAAGAACTATTTAGAACTCATTAATTGTTATAGTAATATATAGTCTGTCCTGGAAATAGGAGCTAAACTTCTTAGATGAAGGAAAGAGCTCATCTGGGTTCCATTTACTGATTGATTGCTCAGGAATAATTTTAAAATAGTTGGGCATCACTACAGGCTGCAGTCACTATATTTCAGTGACAGTGAATTCTGTAGTGTCTTAGTGGTGCATCCAAGGGTTAATCATTGCCTTTTTTCCTCAAAGTGTATTTATGTGATTGGGCTTTTCAGAGGACTTGGCAGTGATCTGTTCGCTTAAATCCTAAGTGGGTATCAGTAACAACCATTCAGCTGGGGACAGTTTTGGGCATCTGAGGATAATAAAGAAGCACTACTGGGTTTAATTCCCCTTGATTGGGATTTGTAACTCTTCTGTTGGATCTGGGCATAAGTATCTTGGGAAAGGTGTTGTGGTTTAGCCCTAGTCACCACAGTTTCTTGCTTTCTGTCACCCACTCCAGTGGGACTGGATAGAGAATTCAGAAGAAACCAGGACAGAAAGTCATAGGCAGTATAAAACTTGAGGAAATAGAATTCTCTTTCTTAAGAAAGGCATCTCTAAAACATTGGTGGAAACGTGATCTAGGAGTTATCTTATATATATTGAACATCTTTCACACTTGAAATCTAAAAACTTGGCAGATCAAGGGCTTTGTTCTCTTTTCTGTAACTATGCTTGGCCTTGTTGGAGAGATGCTATGGCACTTGCTTTTCTTATGAAAAAAGATTTCTGTGTTTATGGACTGGAGCGTGGTTTCCTGTGTCTGAATGATATTATAGCATTGATATGTTATCTTGGTTATGGTAGAGATTGTTTCTCTGTAATGCAAATTACTGCTTTAAGATGCAAGCTTAGATTTTTGCTTAATGTCTGTCACCTGCAAATGAAACTGCCAACACCACAGGACAGGAAGTAGTTGAGTTCTGAGGTGAGGAAACAATGTAGTGGCAAACCTTACTGGCCTGGTGAGACAAGGATCTGCACTCAACCTTTTTTTTTTCTTTTTAATAAATCCAAGCTTGTGAGTGAAAGAAGACAGTATGCGTTGTGCTCTGCTCATCCTTTCATGTAGAAGAGGTGAATATAACTTCCCTCACCACTGGAAGCATCAGTCATTCTGCAGCCAGATAAAGTGGCTCAGGATTAGAAGGGCAAACGGGCTTCAGACCATTCTTTCTGTTAGAGATCAGAAAGCCAAACTGACAGCTGCTTGGGGTAGTCAGTGTGACTGCTGAGCAAGCTGGAAGAGGGTCTGCAAACAGGTCTTCTTGTTTCTGTTTGAAGCAACTATAAAACTTCGGTGGCTATGAAAAAAACATGCTGGAGCTATATTTTATTTCTGGTTAGTGTTATTTGGCATATCTGTGCTTGTATCAGAATTTCATTTGATGGAGTATCAGACTTTTCTTGGCAATATAATTGGATGTGGTAGGTTTTTAATTTTTTTTTTTTCTGATTCTTAGTGATAACACCTGAGCATGGCAGTTCTTAGGAAGGAGTGTCTGGCTTTTAGTTGACTTGTGTTATTTACATAATTTTAAAAAGCAATGTAATCTAGTAAGTGATGAATGTGACTGAAATGACCAGGTAATGAAAACCATTATGGCTCATTTATGCTGTCTGTTAGTTCTTCTAAAATATTTCCTGAGGGTCTGGGTGCTTTGGGTTACAAAATTACATGACATTATAAGGTCTGGGTTTTTTTAAAATTGTTTTTACTGGGAAAAACAGTGGTTTTACTCAAAACTGCTGCCAGATTTTTCAGAGATGCTGTAAAAAATAGAACTTAAATACATCTAGTAAAAAAACCTCTCTCAACTTAGGCCCATATGTTCTGGGTTTTATTTTCTGCAACTATGTTGTCTTAGATGTAGAAAATTGTTTCAGCTGGAGCTGGTAAGCAATAAACAATTTACTAAGGTGATTTATATATGTATAATTATCTATACAGATGATACTCCTACAGCTGAACTTCTGGAAGAACTTGCCTTTGCTTTTTTTGATGATTCCTAAATGATTCAGCTATTACTACTTAAGGACTGTCTAGCTGCATCTTCTATTTAGCCTCAATTGAAGCTGCATAGTACTGTCTGCGTTTTACAAGATGTGTGGTTGTTCTTTGAATTGGTCACTTTTGATGGAAGTGATTAACACTTGCTAGCATAACAATCCAGTAAGACTGTTTGGTTTTGGCTTGTGGACCTATTAGAGGTATCGTCGTTGTGTCATCACTTATGTCTTGTGAAGATGTTGCTGTTTGCTGGGAGTTAATACCCGTTTATCAGCCTTTCAACATCCTTTACAATCCAAGCTTCTTACATGTTGTTCTTTACAGAATTCTCCAGGAGCTGTTTGTAAATTATATTAGTCTATTTGAGTTTTTCTGTATTGTGATGTGTTCTTACAGCACTGAGTAAAATGAGTTGAAGTTATGTTGACAGACAACTGTGCAAATGTTAGAAACAACTAAGAAACTGTGGGAGGCTTTGTTGCAGAAGTTTGTTGTAATTCTGCATGGGAAGGAAAATCTCAGGTGCTGTAGGCTTTTTTCTGTGTTTTATTTCCCATATCTTCAGTTTTAGATGACTCTATGAAAATGTTTATAATGTCTGTACCTTCTTATTCTGTTCTTCCCCTACCTACATTTTGGCCCGATCTACTAATAATATTTTAAGTAAAGTATAACAATCTGAATGCAGTCTTAACTGCAAGCTTTAAAATGCTAAGGCAAGAAAATGATAAAGTTTGAATTGAAGTTCAGATCATGTCTTGGTGACTAAAAGGAGGAAAAAATAGGAGACTGAAGGAAAGAAGGTTAAGCTTGCGGCAATGCTATTTATAGGACTTAAAGAACTTTTACCTCGTGCGCTCTATGTGACTGTGGGCAAGTTTCTGGGCTCAAGATACAAGTTCACTTTAAAGTATATGCTGAGGTTTACAAACTTCATTTTTTTTTTCCATTTTTATGTAATTGTGGATGCTTTTTATGTTTCACTGTGGCATGGGAGGGGGGCTATTTTGAGAGCCTGCCTGAAGAAGTTCTGCTGTCGCAAGGTCCCTGACCCTGACAGTGCCCTTCCTTTAGCTCTCTGCTGTGGGGGGGTTACAGTTGCAGGTTTTGTCAGATATTTCATGTTTATTCTAAGGTGCTGGAAAGCACGCTGAGGCTTCTTAGAGTAGAAATTTATGTGGAGTGAATGTTCTGGGGACTCTTCATAGATAATTCGTTCTATTTTGTTACAGAATTTGTAAAAAATAGCATCTTTAACAGCAGATTATTAGAAGGTTCAGATTGTTGCTGTTTATCAGTTGAGAGAAAGAAAGCAACATAACCCTACCTATTATTTCCAAAGGACTAGAGTATCATCCCTGAAAACGTTCAAGGCCAGGTTGTACGGGGTACAGAGCAACCTGATCTGGTTGGGGATGTCCCTGCTCCTTGCAGGGAGCTTGGACTTGAAGACTTTAGAAGGTCCCTTCCAACCCTAATCATTCTATGATTATCTCCCTTACATGGTCTTCTGTAAACATACCTATTGCATACAGCCAATAAAAAGAATCTAAAAGAATCATAAAAAAATCGAACCCAAAGTGGAGAATTTTTGGGAAAATAATGTGTGAAATCTTGTGTTTTCTGGGAAGCATTGCCAAAAGACAGGGAAAGTGAAAAGAATTGCTAATTGCTGAAAATTATTAACATCTTTTTTCATGTCCAGAACAATGTAGTGAAGATGATTACACTCCTTTAAATTAGTTTTTTAGGTCTATGAATTTTGTAATAAGTTTGAAAGCTGAAGATTAATATTGTAGGTTTTCCCCTAATTAGACTTTTCCTTTTCATAATGTACAGGAAGAGAGTGTTTGGTGTTTTCCTTAATAGCATTTCTTAATAAGTTATCAGATCTTCATAAATTGTCAACATCATTTGTCAATAATTAACAATTAAAGGCCTGTCAGTGCTCTGACCAAGTCACAAGCACACGGTCGTGTTTGACGTGATGGAGCAAATAGCTGGCCTCTCCACTGGAGGTTGTCGGTAGAAGAAAGCAGAGATGCTGCAGGTTCTCATTGAAGAGTTTTGGCACAGCTGCACAGACAGTGCAAGTCAGAAAATTTACTCTAAGAAAAATAAAGTCTAACATACACTTGTGAGGCAAAACATGGTTCTGAGTGATTTTAAGTTTTCAGTAGGGAGCATCTATTTAAAATCACTATGGCTGCATCAGGTTTGGGCCCAAGTAACTGAAGACTTGAATATGTGCAATTTTCCAATTGTGTAAAAGCAGGCAATGACTACTGGCACAAAGAGTAAACTTTGATTTTGTATGTACTTATTTCTGTGGTAGCTAAGAGAGGACAATAATTGGAGTGTGGAATGACCTGCTGGAGGTACACTTGTGCCTGGCTTCTGTAACACACTCTTGTTTTTTTAAATTGTCTGTTTTATTAATTCGTTCTCACCTTTTGAAAGGTTACAGCCTAGTATTTGTTGAAGGATCTATGTGAATATGGAGACAGAAGTAAAGGGTGATTGTCCTGTAACATGGTTTATAATTGTTTTCAAGAAGTTGATGATGGGAAGATTACTGAATGCCAACAAGTGGTGTTTTTTCTTTTTTCTTTTTTTTTTTTTTTTTTTA
>WHYT01017494.1:548048-565153 GCA_009806455.1 Tetrax tetrax
AGAGATTTTTTTTTTTTTTTTTTCTTTTTTTTTGGCCAATGACTATGAGCTGATCATAGCCAAGAATTGTTACAGGATGTTGAAGAAAGAAAAAGGGAAATGAAACTGCTAATTTTCTTCTGTAGATAATCCATGTTAGAAGGGAACTTAATCAAAGTGCCATTACTTCAATAAAATTCTCATATAAAATGCAGGACACTTGATATAATTTATCTAAATTAATTACTCTCTGCTGCTAAAAGGAAGTTGTATGACAAATTATTTGTTCTGCCTGTTCATCCATTCTTTATCAGACCTTTTCCTACTCTGATGTGACATAGGGAGCAGAAGCAGCCTTTTCATGGTGCTGAGTGGATTAATTTGCATTGATCCCAGGCTAATAGATGAGTTATTCACCCAAGACAGCATTCAATAGTTTTAATAGCATAATATTTTTCTATGCCTAGATTAACCATCATTTGATGAGTAAGCAAGAGAAAGTGAATTTTTTAAAAAAAAAACTTGTATAATTTTTTTAAAAAAAAGATTTTATTGATGTGCAGAATAAAAGTACATAAATCTCAGGTAGTATTTTGTATTTCTGTTACAAATAAGAAAACTCCTAACATATTTTAGGTTATAAATTGTATTTACACTACAAATTTATCTGTAAAAATAAGATGTTTCAGATGAATATCTTCTGCATCCTGTTTAGAGTAAATGAAAACAAATGCCACAGAAGCAAGGTGAATCAGCTTAAAAAGTATTGAATTATGGCCATGTTGGACAAGATTGTATGAATTCTGAATAGAAGTTATATTTTAAACTTTTTTACACATAAACCTGTTGATTTAAAAAGTTACGGGTGATCAACAAATAAGCAAAAGCTGAATAGCTTATTTCTGATCAAATTGTAAAGGCTCTAATGTTGAGCTTTATTCAGGGCAACAGTAGAAGACTGCAACATGGTACCTTTCTGGATTTGAGTAAAAACATGTAGAAGTTATTTTTCTTGGATTTTGATTGACTAGTATCCATTTGGGGAACTCCTTGCTGCTGAATCTCCATTCCTACTCCATTCTTGTCCAGAAGTAAGGTGAACACAGGCAATACTTACGACTTGAAACTGAAGTTTCACCGTCCTCAAACTGTTGGGAGAATGTCTCCTGTGTTGTGCAGTGTGCACAGAAGTGGTGTGTACTTCAGAGCAGCACCTTGAATGACTGCCTCTGTGTAACGCTGGCTTGGCATGGTGCTTCTGCCCTTACTGCCTGGCCCAGCTCGTTCTGAGGGACAGCAATGTGTATCCAGTGGGTCTTGATCCTGAGCTGGGATCAGCTGTCTGTTTGTTCCCTTTCACTTTTACGGTGTTCTCATTAAGACACTGAAGATCATCTTTGTTTGCTGAGCAATAAGGGTGTGTAATATTAAAATCAGACTGTCATTACGAAATTAGGCGTGTGGATTTTACTTGCTGTTGTCTGTTGAAAGCTTCCTCGCAAATTACAGCAGGCAGAATGGATTGTGTGAATGCTCTTCGTCTTGTCTGAGCAAAAAGTCTTGATTTTTCTTAGTGGGAAGTGACTAAATTTTCAAAAAGATGACTCACTTTGATGTGTACGGAGGAGCATCCACGTAATCTGTTCCGCTGGTGGTTCTTCAGCTGTTTCAGAGGCATGATAGACATTCTAGTGCTCTCACATCTGTTACCTAAAAGTAACACAGTGCCTGGCATTGCAATCCTGATCAAAAACCTGTACTCAAGTATGTATCACACAGTGCACTGCTACACGGAGAAATAACTTACTTTTCAGCAGAGTTTATCTAATCCAAGTGGGGTGCTGTCGTAGTATACCTAGTGTATTATAGATGTAAAATCATTTAGCGATAGTGTAAGTGTCTTGAACTGTGTCCTTATGTACATATAACTCCATAACAAAAAAAGCATGTGGAAGCTTCAGCATATTTAAACAGGCCAGAGATACACATTAAAACAGTCTTCATTTATTCAGTAATGTGGGTTTTTAAAAACAACTAATGGAAGTATTTCTACAGTTCTCTCTTGAGCTGTTCGAATACTTGTATGTACTTAATAAGCTTACTTATTATCCTGGTTATTTTTTCCAGCATTTTCACTTTGTCTGGGGAAACTTTGGGCAAACTGGAAGATAGCTTATTTGTTCATCTCACTAGCTTTGAATATTTGAGTTCTGATCAGAATGTTATGTTATTATTCAGCCTATGTTTGTGAACCTGCCAAACTTTACTCTGGTTTCATGAACTCCTGGTTCAGAAAAGGGAAAAAGAATTTTTCTGTCTGTGTATCTAGAATGCTCAAAGATATGCTCCCCAAAACAAGTCGGATCTGCTGAGGAAGGTTTTGTGGGGCAAGTCAAATCAGCTTGGTAGCTACCATATTGTGTTGTTAGTGGGCAAGCCAGTAAAAACAGAATCGTGTTTGGGGTGTTTTGAATGAATGCATCTTCACGTACCCAAGTGCTGTAAAGGAAGCATTTAACAGTAACTTGTGTTTCCCATGTTGTATGGATAGTGTTTGCAGAGTTTACAGCGAAATCCAGTGGGTTTTCTGTCTGATATAGTAAACAGGGAGGTAGAGAACAGTGAGTTGCAACAGATAAACCTCAAAACCAGCCTAATTACTGTTCCCGATAGAAAATTGAGAATACCTGGAAGAGTCTGTATAAGCATCTGAACTTTACAGTGCCAGTTTGAACTGTTTGAGGTTAGCTTGCTGGTAGCTGGAAGTCCCTGTCTTATCTTTTCCTTTATCTGTGAGACTCAAATTTTTCGATGCCATTGCCTTTACTTGCCATTTAATCTTGATAGTAGTGGCTTGCTCACTGGCTAATCCACACACACTCTAAATAAGGTGGGGAAGGCCATTACAAGCATACAAGTAAAAACAAAGGTCAAAACTGACATTATTGTATATGCTGGGAAAATATGACAAGTACAAATTATACCAGCTTTGTATAATCAAGGCTTCTAGGCAGTAAAGGTTAGCAGCTTCCAGCTTTAGTAGTTTATGTTGCTCTTATTTTTTTTTTTCCTTTTGTTTTCTTATAAACATAAATTAAAGTGGACACTACAGCATCCTGAAATCACCCTTCAGCTTACTTCTGAGACTTGATTTGAGCCAAAGATATGCAGGTGGCTCTGACAGCTGCACTTGGCAATAGATTCTAGTCTTGTGCCCGCAGAAACTAGGTTAATCCACTGCTTCTGGCATGGTGGTTTGCAAGAAATTCTATGAAAATATAACTGTGCACTGAAATGCTGTTTCACTTCCCACTGTTAAAATATATTTAGTGAGATTTTCTTCTCATTTCTTAGCAATTATTAATGCTAACATTTACCTGTATTTTTGCAGTGCTCTTTACTTCAAAACTTGAGTTTGCTGAAATAAGCAATTATGTTTGAGTAAGTGGGGTTTTTTGGCAAATGGAATCAAAGTAAACTGGTAAATATTTGTTATCTGTGTGGAAACTTCCATAATTTATTAAGAAAAACAGTCATCTGAATAAAATCAGCCTTCTAATTGTTTCATTTTAGATGGTTTTCTTTCCTTTAGTATTTACAAATGGCTAGCACAACTACTGGGCAATCTAGACTTCTAGGCAAAGATCTCTTTAGTATTTTTTAAATGTAGCTGAAAAACAGATACACAGATGGATTGAAATGGAAAAATATTTTGATCATTGTTTTTTTTATTAACTTTTGGTAACGTGTTCATTGTGTCCCTGTGAAGCCAAAAACATTTGCAGTGTGTAACAGACTATAAACTCCTTGTGTAATGGTTGGGCTTGTATTGCCTGTTGTCTGGTATGCTCACTGAAAGGGAGCAAAATCCACACTGAACAGAGTAAATTTAACATCTATGATCTGGATACTTAGGTGCAGAACTGTTCAAGTTAAAACATTAGAGAGGTCAGCAGCCTGGAAACCAGAAGGTTGGCCCATTCCATGGGGCTTGATTCATATGGCTTCAACTCTCCTGCTTATCTTGCGGATTTTTTTTTTTGGTTTTTTTTTTTTTTTTGCTAACTCCTCATGTTTCCTGGGAGGTAGAATTTTCCTCCTGCCTGGCTATACACTGGACATGAACATTTCATTTCCTGGTACTGCAGGTTGCATTTTAAAATGTGTTCATGTGACTTCATTCTAGAGCTAAGTAGTGAAAAACTTTTTTTTTTTTAATTAATGTATTCCTCGTCCAAACAAAAGAATTGTTAAGTATCTGTAACTTATAGCCTGAACATTTTTTCACTTGGAACAGTTTCGTGCATGCTAGGGCCACTTCTGTATTGAGCTAAAACTTTTGCATAAAATTTTTTCTTGATTTGTAGTGATAAGGGAAGACAGTGAGGTTCTTAAGCTCTATTGATGTATGTGAAACAGGTTAGATGTCCTTCTACTGTTTTCTTATTTTGGTGGAAGTATTGTTTTGTACTTTCAAAAGGAAAAGTGGAATTTCCTCACTTACAGGACTAAGTATTTGAGCAAGTTAGCTATCTATTTTGAGGTCTGATGAGTTGAGTAAGTTTGTTTCCACTCAATGTAAATATAGATTTGGATTAGAATGCATGAATAACAAAAAGACAAAAATAACAGGCACATTAATGGGCACTGATTAAACTCAGTAAGAGACACATGCATTATTCCTAAGTTAGTTACTTTCTGACACAGTTTAAATTGCCATAAATTAAATCTGCATGAATGGTTTAGGCCCCCTGTAGAACAAAATGTTTGGTAATGATAACAGAGCTGAAGAAAATTTAAGTCAAAGGTGAAATCTTAACTGATGAGAGTTGATGAAATTCCTTATCTGTTGAAATTGCAAATTCCTTGTGTACTCAGGGTCACCCTAATGGGACCAAGCATCATCACAATAATTAAATCACTCTCCAACAACTCTCTTTCTGAAATTGGGCTGCAGTTTGTTTGTATTATACTTTTCTCTGTGTGTATGGGCCCCAGAGAAAAATAACCACTTCGAAGTGAGCAAAGGGATGGAAAAATCGTGGAGGCAGAAAGAGCCTTACATACCTATTGTGTGGTTTGTTTTGTTTTTTTAAATACATAGATGTACTTATTGCTGGTTTCCGTTGACTGGACTTCCTCCACAAATGGGATCTGAGTATTATACTGGAGTCGTAGTTAATAAGATGTTCAAGTCTTTTGTGCGAGTGGAGGAAAAATTTAATAGCTATATATGACTTTATGAGATGGAGGACTTGAGCAACTGTTCTTTAATCCAAAGCAATGTTGGAAATGTGTGACTTAGGAGTTTTTTTGTGGATAGATTAGCTCCATGAAGAGTGCATAATGGATTTATTGACATTTTGAGTGCATGTACAGGATGAGTATAGGCTATATATAATACAAATGTGCTCCTTATTGAAATCTGTTATACACGTGAAAAGCAGGTGAGCTGATTGAGCAGGAAAAAAAAAACAAACTGAAAACTGCAGGGAGGCAAATGTTTTATTTCAAGTTTATTCTGCATCGAGAACTTACCTGTTTTGGAGGCTTGAATGTTGGTCTTACTGCCTCTGCATAGTCTTTTCTTCTCTTCTTTAGTTTAAAACTCTGTCCGCTTTTTCTTTCCTGTCTCTGTGCAAAGAAAGAGGAAGTTGATTTCTAACTAGTATTTTTTGTTCATCCAGGTGATTTCTCCTGCAAGATCAATTTATTTGAAGTAGTTGGAAATGCTGAACCTCTGACACTGCTGGTTGATTTACTTTGAAATTATAATTAAGTTTTTAACTTCACTTTTTTGCCAGTCTAACATCTTTCTGGCACTGGAGTAGTCTTGTGTGGTTAAAAGGTACAGCTTTACTTTAACTTTACAGGAAAATTTGGTCTTTCGTCTCTTACTAAGCGTGTATGAGATCCGACATTTGCTTTTTCTTCTGTATTTGTGTGAATTTAATCAAAGGAATGGAATTTTGTTGTCAACATCAAGCTGCTATTATCCATTTGTTTGAGGTGGATCTTGTGTTTACTAGGATGAGGAAGTGCTTTCATCTTTGAAATGAGTAGTTATGAAGCATATACTTATTGAGTATATGCTTATTTTCATACTGATGAAGGTGTTTGCATCAATGCAGTGGGCTGATTTGAAATAAAAGCCTCACGTGGCAGATATTTGCATCTCAAAGATGCAAGAAACTTGTGTGCTCTTACAGCAAGCCGTTTCCCATTGTGAGTTTCTATACTTCTCCCTTTTTTCTCGATTGTTTACTTGATGTCAATTATTTCATGATGTGCTGTATATGAAGATTGTTTAACTCCAAACTCATTTGATGTCTTATTTATTCTGGCTGATTAAAAAAAAAAAAACCCAACTTACTCTGTTTTTAATTCCCTTTACAGGAAGATCACTGGGCAAACTGTGGAAGAAACTACATACATGTTGAAAACTTCCATACTCTTAAAATATTTTTATGGAGTATTGCATAATTAATTTTACTTAGTAATAACATCTCATTAGTGGCAACATTTTTTCTAACAGCCAAAAATAAATATGGCAAGCTAACGTTCTGGTGGTTAAGGAAAAACTTTCTAATGGATTGGGTAAATGCTTGTAAGCAGGAGAGAAAACAATGACTATTCATGTGGGCAGCAAGAACAAGTGAAAGTAGAGATTGAATTATTAACGTGATCTGTTTCAACACACACTTATTCTTTTGCTTTCTCACGCATTTAGCTTTATGACTCACAGTTAATGTGTTTGGAGAAGAAAAGTGTGGAGAGAACAACCATCTAAAAAGGCTACCACAAGAAGATTTGCCTGCTCAGTTGTAATGGGGCAAAAAAGTGTATGTGGAACTCCTGAAAGTGTTAGTTTATATCGTACCATTGTGCTGAGTTGGATTTGTTCATGGCCATCTTCCATATTATCAGAAAGTGATGATGTGACAATACATCAGAAAATTATGATTGAGGTTTTGAAAAGGATGTTATATATTTGGGATATTTAGACTTGATATTTCCAACCCAAGGTACATTGAAGAGAGAGCACAGCACTAAGAGCCAAACTTTGTGCAGACTCTCTTCCTGCTTTTGCTGTGAGAACTGTGATGGCCGTCTTGTTTAAAAGTTCTGTTATAGTCTGCAGGTACATCAGATTTTCTTGCTCTGTGAAACTCAGTTATAAATTTTGGATCTTACTGTGGATAAACGATAGAATAAAAATGATCGTAATAGCTTGTGTGGCTTCCAATATTAAGAAGAGATCTGTATGCATCTGATATTAGTGACAAGCATTTTTGATTTTTCAGTAAAGGCTTTAGTTAACGCATTTCCAGTAAAAATATTGCTGAAATTACTTACAGCAAGGTCCATCTATTTCATTGTTTAAGTATACTTGTTACAGCAAGGCCGCAATTGCAAAATCATAGCTTGATTTCTGTTGAAAGAGACCTTCTGCCAAAACAGGGTCAGTGTTGAATGTGGACCTGATAGTTCAGTCTTATACAAATACTGAATAGCTTTGTATTGTTACTACTTTGGTCAAATATATTGATTTAAGGCACATTGTAAAGGTTATTAAAGGTTGCTTAAGGTTGTTACTGTGGTTATTTAAGCTACAATGAAAAGCCTACCTGTTCCTCTGGACTTCTAGAATGCTTAAGATGCACCGAGTAAGTTTGGAGTTAGAACACCAATAGCAGGATACTAGCTATTTGCTGTATGGTTTTGTTTAACAAGTTCATTTAATATTGTCTTGAAAATCATATATATATTCTGGTTTAAAAATATATAGTTCTGAATAACAAGGTTCTAAGTTTGTAGGTTTGTTTGGTTTTGTTTTTTTGTTTTTTTCTTCTTGACTGATTGGGAGCTCTAAGAACTGAAAGTGAAGGAAGGTAGCTTAGAACTTGCTTCAACGCTGTTGCTTTTTTGGAGCTCTTATCTGTACATATGCAAAGCATCAGACTGAGATGCAGGAGATGTGGGTGGAACATAAACTGTGCAGGCCTTTCCCTTCTGTCCCACTGCAGAAGCAGATGGATGGATGAGGTAATTTACCTAACTGGACTCCAATAACAGCCACCTTGCTGGTCTCGGCTTCAAAAAGTAACTTGCTGCTATGACAACAGGATACTGATTTGGTCAGTTGAAGTAAAATGCGTGTGTAGAGTGTTTATATTAGAATCTCTACAGTAACCAGAAATACTTAGAATGTATGTTGTGAAATGAAAGAGGGAAACAGTAATGTTGATGTTATAATCAATATAAGCAGTTATTACACATGTAGGGCTGATTTCTAGTATATATACAGAGTATTCTAAGTAATGTAAGGAATTAACAGTTCATTAAAGCAGACACTGTGAACATCAGAAGTTATTAAACACGATCTTTCAGATTTTTTTTTTGTCATTGAGAAGGCTCAGTATTCAAATCAAATAGCTTCAGATGTATATATGCATAATATCTATGTATTATTTCTGCTCTTTGCAACGCAGCCAACAGATGAAACGTAAGTGAAAGCTGATGTTTTTTTTCTATTTAAAAAACTCATGTTTTCTTCAGATCAGTCTTCTCAACATTTCACATGGTGAGAAATTTTTATATATTAACTGTTAGAACATACCCTCTGGGATTAATAGGCTTATTTGTGTTTTGACTGTATTCCATCTGTTTTAAGCTTTTTTTCATCTTGAATATATTGTGGCTTTCTTTGAAAAAGGTGTGTCCAGTTTCTATGTTCTACTAGCTGACTTTTAAAATAATTAAAAATGGATCAAATGTATTTGGTATAAGCTAGTGTTTTTCTCTGTCAGTTCAGACACATTTCATCTCCACAATAAGTCTTAGAGGGAATGTTCTCATGTTCTTCTGTTCATGTGAGGTCTCTTGCATAACCAACCCTAGGTCTTGAAAACGTATGAGGATGTGTTGTTGCGTCTCTGTAGATTTCAAACCAACTAAAATTCAGTAGAACTTAGGTTTTATAAGATCCAGAATAGGTTGAGGTGGGTTTTTTGTGGTAATAGTTAGCTTTTGGTTTGTGTTTGTGTATATATATGGTGTCTAGCATCTAAGACCTCTGAATGCTACTGCACAGTATATTTTATACTAATCAGAGATTTCTTTAAAGTGACAGGGATGTGGAAGTACTGTTCTGAAGATCTTCAGGATGCCACGCTGGGTTACAATGCTGCCTTTTATTGACTTGATCTATATTGTGCTTTTATACCTTCTCTGAGTTCTCTCCTTCACCACTTCATAGTTGAAAATCTTCTCTAATACTTATTCTATTTTGGACAAATTTGATAACTTTTATCATCTGAGACTTAGTATTGCTAGATGTCTGCTTGCAACATGTCTTGCTGCTGGCTTTTGAAGTTGCTTGGTGTGTTTGAGATTTTTTGATTCTGTGAAGTAATAGTTATAAATTGTTGGGGAATCAAGAGTCTAATATTTGAGGGTTAATATGGGGAACTGAGCCTGGGAACTTTATTTCTAAACACTGAGGTAGCAAATTATAAGCTTCCAGAGAGCTTAAGAGATTCAATATCTCGCTGCGATCTTAAGCTTTTTTTAACAGAACATTGGCCCATGTGAGGTAAGTCTGTAGTGAAGTCTGGATATGAGAGATCCCCATCTTACAAAGGGGAGCTCTTCACTGTAAAATGCAATGTTAGTTATGGTTTTATATGTCAGAGTTTTTATGATTTGAGTGTATTCTAACATTTATATTATGGCAGGCATTAAGGACACATGTAAAGTTATTTACTGATATGGAGCCTTTTTGGTAGAAACTTGAGCAAAAAAGTTGTGTGGGTGTGGTTTGTTTATTTTAGGGGTTTTTTTGATAGTTGTTTTTGTGGGTTTTTCTTGTGTTTTTTTTTTTTTAACTCATTGTGCCTCCTAGTTTCTTGCAAAGTGAGCTAGTCTGTGACAGAGAAGATAAAGTTTAAGAGAGTATAGCTGAATAACAGCTCTGCTGAAACTCTTGTTCTGAGAGGAAGTCATGCTTTCTTTTAGCTTATCTTGTCCCACATTCCTTGAAGCTGTATTTGCCATAAAAGGTTGTTGAAAGATTTTACAGAAAATCTGGAAGCTTATGCTTCCTTAACCATTGTAATGTAAATAAAAACAATATTAGCAAAGGTTTCATAGATCACTCAGGTTGATGATCTTCATTTGAATGCGTTCTCTTTCAGTATTATCCTGTTAGAAAATATTTAATTAGAGGAAAGCAATATCTATTGAAGAAAAGGAACTTTTGACCAGCTCTACTTTAGGCTCAATCCAGATTCTGTTGTGAAGCATTTCTTGCAATAGAAGAGCAGGTTAATGATGCAGATTGTTCTTTACACGATACTGTATTTGTATCTTTGCTGTATCTCTCCCTCCCCCTTCTTCCCACTCAGACAAATGGATGTGTGTGTGCGTCACAGCTACCTGATGCATCACGTTTCCTTTTTTTAAGACTAGAAGACGTGCAAAGAACAAGGAAGATTCTGCCTTGGCTGCCTTCTGAGTTAGTACATGATCACAATCTAGCATACTGTTATATTTTACAGTTACATGTAAAACTTGCAAACTGAATTTTTAAAATAGCTTTGATAAAGACTAGCATGATCTAGTCAGATTGATGGATGGTTGCTTCATTTTTCTATGATGCCCTATTATTCTAGATTCTATGCTCAAAATAAGAAAAAAAAAATCCTTCTTGGCTTTTGTTTCTTGAAGATTACTTAAAATGTAGAATTGAGATAGGTTAACTTCACTGACAGAGACAGGTCTATACTAGAATTCAGAATTTCCTATCTGACTCAGTGGGTTGTAATTAATGGCACATTAACTATATTTCCCCTGGAGAACATGTGCAGTAATTATGTTCAAGTGCTTCTATTTTCAGAATGTGATGGAGTGCCTTTAGTGTCTTGTGTTGAGACCAGCTGTTGCACTTTTTTTTGCAACTCTGCAACTCTGATTAGCTGTCGTCGTGTCCATGTCGTGTCGTCGTCCCGTCTCCGCTCCCCCCCCGCCCCGAATTCTAGAATTTTTTCAAATCCATGAACGCATTGGTGTAAGCTTGGTTGTTGTAGTTTAGCCTCAGCTGACAGCTGAGTACTGCGTAGCTACTCGCTCACCATCCCTGCTACCTGGGGAGATAGGGCAAAGAAAATAAAATGAAAGGCTCTTGGGTTGAGATAAGGGCAGGGAGAGATCATTCAGCAGTTATGGTCATGGACAAAACAGACTTGACTCGAAGAAAATAAATTTTATTTAATAACAATCAAACCAGAGTACGATAATGAGAAACAAAACCAAACCTCAAAAAAGACCTTAAGATCTTTCTCCCACTCCTGTCTTCCTCCCAGACTTAATTTTACTCCAAAATCCTCTACCTCCTCCCCACCGGTGTTGCGGGGGGACAGGGAGTGGGAGTTGCAGTCAGTTCATCACACTCTGTCTCTGCCACTCCTTCACCCTCAGGGGAATGGTTCCTTGTACTCTGCTTCTGCTCCAGAAGATACTTATCATGGACTCTGAAGTAATTTTGTTCAAGGTTAAGAAAAGCTTTTGTGGAAAATAGATCTGGAAAATCTACAAAGACCTAACAGCTTCATGTGTGATAACTTTACACTTGTATTTGGAAAACCATTTTGAAGATGGAAGTTACAGAGCTAAAATATGCAAATGTTCAGTCAGTTTGATCATCTTTTAGATAACCCCTGCTACAGTTTCCTAGAGGCTGGGAGCCCAGCTTTGAGAGATCTTTCTTGTTCTCTACATGACTCCTTAAGTGATTTCAGAACCAAATTCTCTCTCTGATATCTGTTTCTAGACCGGCCACCTGTTCTCTGGGAGTCCAAAGAATAAAGCTAGGCTTCTGTTTTTTCAGACTTTTTGTTTATGACTTGTTCTTATATTAAAAAAAAACATCTCCCTTTTCCTTCATATTTATGTACCTGCTAAAGCTCTTTAGGAGCTTTGTGTCTGACTGGACAGAAAAATCTCTAGGATAGTTCATTTTACGAAATTATTTTCCTTTGTGGAAATTAAATATATTGTTTTACATTGATCCAAATGCAAGTGATTTCAACTTGTCAAATGGACTTAGGTATTTTGTTATGAGGTGGTTTAATGTGAAATTGCACATGTATGTGCTGTCATATCTTAAAAAAGATGCAGCTGTGATGTGCTGTGCTTGGTCTCCAGTGTGAGCTGGGCTTGACATATGCACTACACTCTCCAGATGGAGTTAAGGTGGCGAACACCGATGCATTATTGCCAATGAATGTACTGTGCTTAGGTCGTGGCAGAGAGTCAGTTGTTCAGCTGAAGCACGGCCCTCTTTGAGACTTGCATAAATTATTCAGACTAGTAACTCATGTTCATATTGAAAACCTGAAGGTATTTCAGCTGCTAATTTTGAATTCTCACACTTTCTGAAGTCTATCAGGGAACTTCGCTGTGTTTTCATTAGTTGTGCAGATGATTCAAGATATAATGAAAAAATTATTACTCAGTAAAGCAAAGGTGAAACACTAGACAGTATCAACTACATTGAAGCAAAGACTAGATTCAGATTTGATCATGTAGTGTAACTTAAAATTGAATGTACTTTATATGGGGGAAAAATATCTTTTTGTTCCCCCTGATACCTCACTGAGCGAAGGAAAAAGCAACATATTGAGTGAAAAAGACCACAGGAGGGAGGAACAGGGTTATATTATCTCATTGGCTCAGGCTTGATCTTGCAATGAGATGGAAAAGACAGTCTTGTTTTCTGTGGGCTTTTGTAGAAATACACAGAAATGCAGTTACTACCATTAATATGCAATGTACTGAAGTTATGCTGGGTGCAAGAATTTGCCTGCAGGCTTGCATTAAGGGTTTAGAACTTTATTGTTTGACACAAAATTGTGATGCTGAAGTTTCAGAAATGTGGAAAAAATGTCAGGAAATAAGAATTACTTTTCCCCTGCTGGGAGATTTAAGATCAATTATTAAATAACCTAGTAAAAAATTCACACTTGCTTCAAGGTACTCTAATTGGATTTACTTTAATGTACTGACCTATCTCACTGGAAGTAAAATAGGAGATTTTTTTTTTTAACCGTTTGAGTTTGACTATAATAATAGTAATATAATAATTGAAGTGAGATACAGTTAACCAATGTGTACATAACAGATGAACAGCAAACTAGCTTCATGTTATGAAAAATACAGCTGCAAAATGGCCATTCACTATTGACGTATTTCAGGTTTCTTTGGCCACTACTCTTGATAGAAGATAGTTCTGTAACCTTATTCTGCTTGTAGCTTGGACTTGGTTTTATTTCCAGACTGAATTTGCTCAGAGACAGTTTTTGTGGTAATCTTGACATATTTTGCATGTTAACATAATCTTTTTCTACTGCTGTTTTTTTTTATTTTTTTTTATTTTGCTCTATGAAGAATTGTGTTTCCAGTCACTTCTTAGAGCTTTAGTGCTATTTGTGCAATAATGCCAAGTCCTAAGAGATATTGGATATTTTCCTGACAAAGATAAGACTAGTAATATTTTAGACTAGTCAGTACTTAGCAGACATGGAAGGGTCTTTGGGTCTTTTTAATATCTGCTAAGAGAGATGAGGCATCTGGTAAATACTAGCTCACAGTTTCATAGTATTACGTGATTTTTTTTTTTTTAAGATGCTTCGTTAACACTTAGGATATATTTTTATTCACCGCTGCAAAGGAAGGTGATCAAATCGTTTACGTCTTATTAATGCCGAGACAACTGGTTAGTGTTATGTACAAGTTGTTATTCCTTTGTTCAGAAAACATTCAAGTGGAACTTTCAAAGGTTTTTTGTTTTTTCTCTACTGTCATATGCTTATGTAGAGTATTTGTAGAAGGAGATTGCAAAATTTCAGCACATTACAAGTTTCTAAGTTGTAGATGCGTCTCATTTCTAAATGCATCCCATTTAACATAGACTTTTTACTGGCTTTAAAGTGCTGTTCTTTGCCATGAGTTCTGTTGCCGTTGGCTGTATTTCTTGAGGATTCAGTGAAAAGGTATTTAAAGCCTTGTTGTGTTATTGTGTGTGTCCTATTTAAAGTACAGAGTGATGGAGATGATTCTTAAAACCTGTAACTTTACTGCAGATCACAGAAAAGAAAGCTAGCTTTTGGCACGTTTTTTTTTTCTTCAGGTCACTGATTTTTAGTACAAGTCTTACCTTAAAGGAGTTTCACCTTTAAAGCACAGCGTATTAGCCTTAACGTTTCTTGTATTGGCCATAATTACTTTTTACACTAAAATAAAATCTTTTTTCTATTTTGCAAGTCAGCCCTTTTAATAATACTCCAGATGAGTCTCTGTTGCACAAGTAAAGATATCTTACCTCAAGCAATCCTAGCTGTGCATCTGTGAGAAAGTATTATTGCTTTGAAGTCCCGAAAACTGTGTATCCAGCTCTTTTCTTGTTATCCCTTTTGAAGTATTGTGTAATTCTTTCTCATAGTTGAACCTCATTAATTATGTGAGTTAAACAGTACAAAGTGAGAAGGTGAACATGCTTGAAATGAGGAAGAGTTGAAGTTTCTATTGCACAAAAAAAATACAAATTAATATAATAGATTGTTTCAATTTTAAGTCATATATTCATTCATGTGTCCTGCCTACTCTTCCCCTGAGCAATCAAACGAGAAGTGCTTTCAGTGGTAATGGGCTGGTGGAGTCCTTGGTGATGTTCCCTGGATTTCACCTGTCCTAAGAGCTCAGTGGAATAGTGTCGTCTTAGTAGTACTTTCAGATGAGTAATCAATGATGATCATCTTCCATTTCAGGAAGAGAACCTTTGTATCAGTAAAACTATTATTCATGTTGTTATTCTCTCATTGTGTGAGGTCTCGTAGCAGTAAAATATGCTAAGGATCTGAAGTATGTCTTGGCACATGGAGTCTTAAAAACTAAAAGTGAAGGAGGAATATGGTATTAAATTGATTTTTTTTTTTTTTTTTTTTTTTTTTTTTTTTTTTTTTTTTTTTTTCAGAAGTTAAGGACTTTATATTTACTACTTGCTTTCCCTTTTCCAGGACACTGACTTAGACTCAGAGACTGGTTGTCCTCTTATCTGCTCAAATACATTTTGATTTTATTCGTTGCCCAGCTGAATTCAGGCATACACATTGAAGCTGATTTGGGAAAGCTAGAATGTGTTTAAATGTTCAAAGGTTTGCAAATTCAGGATTTGGAGTTGAAACTTCTCTCACTGCCTTTATAGATAGCTGGCATAAGCTTTATATTTCTGGTTTTTATTTATATTCTTGTTTTTGTCTATTTCAGAAATGACATGGTTAGCCTTATTAAAAGTGAGAACTCTTATCTAGGATGCCTTAGTTGTGAAAGGAAAACTGAATGCTTATTTATAAAAGTTTTTATCAAAATTTGAGTTCATGTCATAAGTACAAGTACAGTGGAAGAAGATAAAACTCTAAATTCCTCTATTTTCTTTAACTTGTCACTGCTGTCTCCACTTTAAGGCAAATGCTGTAGTCCTTTTCGTGTTCACTTGGGTTCATGCCATCTTTGTGTCCTTTTGATTTGGCCAAATAGAGAATGGTGAATATTATATGGGATAATAAATGGTAGGGTGTGTCTTTGAAATAAGAATTTGCAGGGCAGGAAGGACCTTCATTAGTGCACTCAGATAACATGACTCACTGCTTTGTTGTTTTTTAGCTGTTTGTCTCTTTTTTTTTTTTACTGGCACTGCCCTTGGAGTAATCTCTAGCTTCTGCTCAGGTGTCCAGCTCTTTTCCTGATGCATTCCTTAGCAGCTGTACCTGTCGCTACTCTGTCTTCTCTTCTTCTCTTCAATACAAATACAAACCATATGTTTACAGTGCATGATTGTTATCTGCAGGGGTTTGAATTTTGGGAAGAGGATAGAAGCTTTTTTTTTTTTCTTTCTCCCATAGAATTTTGGATTGCTGGTGAGCATTTTAGTAGTGATATGAACAACACTTGAAGGAATAGCATGGGAAATGTATCTGCCAGTAAGACAGGATGTTTCTCGATTGCTAGTTTGTATTTTGCAGCAGTATGTAAATGTTTCTTTGCAAGAACCTAAGTGTCTTGGTTTCAGACAGGAGAATTTTGAGTTTTTCATTAGAAACAGAAAAATCTGGGTTAGGCTTTTTCCAAGGTCTAAAACCTGAGTGAGCTTGGAACTCATTAGGCTCAGAAGCCTAATCTGCTTCCACTTGTTGAGTATTCAGAGAGAAATAGCATAATTTTACAATTAATTTTGTTTTGATCTATCTAAAAGTAACTCTTTTTAAGAGGAAGAAAAAACAGGCAAGAGAAATTTTGGCTTGTAGCTGCCTGACCATATGAAAAGCTTCATATAAGTTATCTTGAGAGAAGATTGTTTGTCATAAAATACCTAAGCTTATTTTGAACCTTGTGACTGAAATTTTGGCTAGCTGGTTTTTCCTATGTACAATGAATAATTTTTGTGAAATTTTTGTCTTATGTTTTGTTAGTAGAAGACAAACATTTAGCGTATTTGGACATGCAAGGTCATCTTCTTTTCTTTAAAAGTAGTCTTATGTTGAACTACTTTGTTTTGCCTTTAGTGCCTGCTTTTGAGATTGATTTCTGAAGTGGTACATTTTGTGACCTGAGACTAATTGAACCGAGATTGTCTGTGGTAAAATATACACATAAGACAGGAGAGTTTGCCTGAACTAAGCATGCAAAGGATAAGAATTAAATACTAAATCCTCAATAAATGAAGAAAGGTACATATGTGGGGTGGTGACTTTCTCTTTCAGCCTTTTCTCCTAGGTAGATAGTCTGTTCTGAAATATGGTTTCAGGAACATCAGTGTTGGGTTCTCTGTTTGCCATATGCTCTGCAATGCCTTTGGGAAGCTACAAGAAACCTTTACAGTCATTTTAATTGTGTTTTATTTAATCAAATTTTTAACCTTGTTTAAACTCACTAAATATGAGTGAAAGTTCCAACCTTGTTTATTTGGTACATTTCGGTATATAAAAGTTTGTCTGGCACGTATAATCATCTTGGGTATCTGTGTGAAAGTTGTAACAGAAAGGAAGAGCCCTATCTTTAACAAGTTTGTC
>WHYT01017494.1:565173-579249 GCA_009806455.1 Tetrax tetrax
TTAATGCAGATTTGCTATAAAAGTTGTGAAACTTTTGCTGGTAAGAGTTTTGTTATTCTGTAATATGTTTTTATTGAGTGCAGAAGAGGAGAAAGAGGGAGCAAAGGATTAGCTGCATTAAAAAAATGAAATTAAGGAAGGAAGCTTTTACAATTTGTTCTGAGATTACTTTACTTCAATCACTTCAGATTTGTATTTTATGATGTGTTTTAGCAGGAGGGTGGAACTAAGTCACTCTACAAAGTTTCTTAGGCAGAAGCACAGCGTCCTCAGATCTTTCAGTAGGATTTAGAAGAGATGGTTCGTTGTTGCATTTTTATTTTTAACTTCCTTCTTTCTTAAATAAAAAAAGAAAAATAACACAGCTTTGAAGTGTTTTTTTGAATTTATTTTTAAGAGTGACTATAAAATGTAAAACATGGTTAAGAAATTTTGCTCAATTGAAACTTTATAATAAAAATCATGTTTCTATGCAATTTTGTTAGAGGAAAAAATATACTTTTAAATGTCAAAAGCTATTTCCAAATAACGTCATTTTTACTTTTTAGAATAGGTTGTATAAAGGTTTATGTAATGAGCAGGAGAGGAAATGGGGAAGAATTTGTTTCAACTTTTCACCTTCCTGACCCTGTAACTAAAAGAAGAGAAGTTTTATTAAGTGTTTGTCTTGGTACAAAAGATGGAGATTTAGGTTGATTTTCTCTGCTTTCTGTGGGAGTTGGAATAAATATTTCCTGCATCTTGCAGTAATGTCTCTAAGGGCACTCTTAAATGGTGCCTTCCCTCTGTTCAGCTAAAGATTTCTCAATGTCAAAATTAGATGTTTATAAGTTATAGAGAAAGCAGAAAAACAACTTGAATCTGGGTTTCAGGGAAATCCAGTTACCAATCTTGCTGAAAAAAAAAAAGAAAGCATTTAGATAAAACTATATCTGTACTTAAAACATATCTGAATTCCATTTAGATGTGTGTGCAAGTGACACTAATAGCAATTACATTTTCAATTTGAAGGTGTGATTGTAGACCCCTAACAAGGAAAAAGTAAGGAGGAAGAATGTTCATATGCAACATGTTTTCTCTGGAGAGATTAAAGAACCAAGTGGAGTCATTGCAGGATGTCTTGAAGAATTGCACTAGCTTAAACTTCAAGGAGGGGGAAAAAAAAAAAGAATAGCTGACTAAATCTTTCCCTCGAGAAGGAAGGTCAGAAAAAAAATTGCAGTTATAGACTGACATCAACATTTTTCTCTTCTTCAAAATATTCCTTCCATTTTCTTTTAGTGTTAGGTCTCCACAAATCCCAAACTCACTAAGAGTGAAAGAAACTGCCAGGAAAGGCAATGTAGCCCAGCAGTGTAGCCTTCTTGATTTGAGGATCTTTTAAAGTGTTACAGATGGTGAATTTTCTGTGGAGATTAATGTACAGTAAACAAATTCATTTGTATTCTAGCCGAAAGCTTGGGAAGGGGAAAGAAAGAAAAAAAAAAAAATTGTGGATTACTTAGATCAGCTTTTACCCCTTGTCTGGGTTCAGGAGGGAACTGAAGTAGTTAGATAAACCCATTTATACTAAATAACAAAAAATACCTTTCAGTATTAGAATGTCCCTGCAGATTGATGTATTGTGGTATCTACAGGAGATGTTTTCTTGTATTGAGGTCCGTAACTCTGTTTTTCAGCACTTGTTCCAGACAACATGATTACAATTACTGTACAACTCTGCTTTTCTAAAATGCGTGATGCCTCTGCTCTCATGAAACTATTAAGGCTTTTACTATCATTGTTATTTAACAAAATATTTTGATCTTCGACATAGCTGGCCACACCTAAACTATGAAAGCACATTGTCCTGGTTTTGGCTGGGATGGAGTTAATTTTCTTCCTAGTAGCTGCTGTGTTTTGGATTTAGTATGTGACTTGCTATGTGAAGAATGTTGATAATACACTGATAGTATTGGTTATTGATAAGACATTAAGGACTTTTTACAGTTTCTTAGGTTTTGCTGTTGTGCAGGTGCAAGAAGTTGGGAGAGATGTAGTCAGTACAGCTGACCTCAACTGGCCAAAGGAAGTACTTCATACCACAGACATCATGCTTAGCGTATAAGGGGAGGTTGACGAGTGGGCAGAGATATGAAAATTGCTCTTCTGAGATCACTGATTGGGATCACCCTGAGATCACTCCTGGTTCCACTCTGTGATTATTTCTTGAGATAGACTGTAGCAGTTGCTGAGCAGTGAAAGATTGTGCATCATTCATTTTGTAAATTATATTGTTGTTGTTACTAATAATATATTTTGTTATTGATATTATCTCTTCCTTTGCTGTCCCAGTAGACTGTCTTTAGAGTTGTCTTACTTCTATCCTTCTGATTCTTTCCCCCCTTCCCGTGGGGAGGGGAGGGTAAGTGAGCATCTGAGTGATGCTTAGTTACCAGCTGGTACTAAAAACAACACGTGTATTCCTACAAGTGTCGTTTTCAGTTATTTTGCTGTTATAGTGCTGTAACTAAAAAGAGCTGGAATATTTTTTTTTTTTCTCACAAAGAGACATTAGTGAGTCTTTCTGAAGAGAGATGCACTGTCATTTACTTGTCTGTATGGGAGTTAAGGCACAGAAAATGTGATGAAAATTTAGAAAGAGATAACATCTTTTAATTGAAAAGGGAACACCTCTAGGGCACATTGACCCTCTTAGTGCAACTAAAAAAGCAAGAAAATAATACATGAATAAGTATTTTTGCTTAAGTATTGTTACAGTGTGGAAAATAAATGGATTTGGATACCGGAACTCTTTGATCGCAGATACATGAAGTTATATGAATTGCATGACCTCCTTCAGTGGAAGAGAGGAGGTGGTCCAGAGAAATGCCAAGTTGGAACACTGTAGTTGTTCCAGCTGGTCTAGCAGGGCCTTGGGGGATGTCTTTCTCCCTTTCCTGCCCCTGGAGTCTCAGGTTCACTCTGTCTACATGGGGCCCTGGAGAGCAACAGACATAATGCTGGGTAAGAAAGAGCCATTTCCAGTTCATCTTGTTGAAATTCACTTGGCCCCTAAGAACTTGCTGTTATGAGCATCTCAGTACCTTCATAACTTTCACGGTGGGTAACAGGCTGCTTGTTATCAATTTATTTCTCTATTCTTATAACTGATAAATTACCTTATGCTATGGTGCTGAAACACTGTTGTCAGCTACACCCAATGTATTCCAGCCCCTACAGATCCTTTAGAGATGTTCAAGCTGTGAACAATGTAAGATTAAGAGGAAAATATGGTATAGTTTTGCTAACATTTCTGTCATCTGAATGGAAGATATGATGTTAAAACATAGTGCTTAATGGTAATAAGTTTGAAAGCTTTGGGTGTTTTTCTCATTTCTAATTCAGTCCAGCAATTGACCTGTGTCCAAATCACTGATATTTATAATGCCCATTAAGAGTATCTATTGAACAGAGAGTTTATTGATTCCTCATGGACTTAATGTTTCTTTTAGAAAAAAAAAAAAGTTTAATCTGGGAGAGTAATCAAAATTTAATACAGAATTTTCAATATACTAACTCAATGACTAACGTGGCATCAGCATTCAATGGGAAAAGTAAAAGTAAATCCTCTTTATGAAAATGAAATGCTCCTTGCCTTTGAGAGATGATATTTTGAACGTTTTTACCTTTGTAGCATAAGAGATCAACAAGTCAAAGTAATACCATGATGAAGGATGGTTGTCGTTTCTGGTATCTAATGTACTTTGCACAGGAATCTACCTGAACGTAGACATTTACAGGGGAAAGTGAGGAAGACGCTACTGCTGAGCCAGCTAAGCAGATAAACTCTTTGTGGTAGTAAGATGATGATGGACCAAGGAACTTGGTGAACATTTCCAATGCATTTCCAGTGTGTCTCCTCAGTTCATATAGGAAGTGTAAACATTGAAAGGGTGTACTAATGCAGCTTAAATATGGAATCAGACAAAAAGCCGTCGTCTGATCTTTGTAGACTCCATTTATGTTATAGCAGAGCTGACAAGGGGAATCTGGTTTTTAACAAATTCAAAAGCAAGGGATCAGAAGCTTAAATGGAATTGTCAGTGTGTACTTTCATGGCTACATCACTGGCTAGGGCTCAGGAGACTGACATTAATACATTTCTGCCACTGTTTTGCAGGGTGTCCTTGGGCAAACTGCTGTATCTTTCTGGTCTCATGGTTTGTTTTTTTTTTCACCTGAACTAGTTTCTGGAACAGAGGCTGATGATTGCTTTATCTTTAAAATATGTGGTACAAAGAACCAAGAATTTTGCTTGGGCACTACAGTGATTTGGATAGATATTGGATAAACTGTGCTAGAAAATGAGCTGTGTCATGGCAACATTTACAGTTTGAAAGACCATGATTTGCGGTGGTAGGCATGAGAGGTACAGTTGGGCCCAGGAACCAGTATAATTAATTAAATCAAGCTATCCACAATTTTTTATTTGATGTGCTTATGAACCATATTTAACTACAACTTAGTCTGCATGTTTAGAAGTAGCATACACATTTTGGGGATAAAGAACTGTACATAAACATCTGAAAACTGTTGGCACAATATGTCTCAGTATTTACACAGGAAAATATATTTAATACTTTGTAACTGGAGAGGAGAAAGTGTAGTAATTTATTTCATAGCACTGGGTATAAGAAAAACTTCTGTAGAAAAAGCAGGCCAGGACTGTCTAAAGTCAATGTCAGTTTTCAATATTGTGACTTACTGAACATATTGCAGTATTGATGAATTTTCAGCTTGAAAACACACAATTAGGAATTCTCTCAAATGTGGTGCATTTTAGGTTGATCGCTATATAACCTGGATAACCTTGTGCAGTCTGGATTTCCATGTATGGTAAAAACCTGTTTGCACTGTGAGCCTATCATTTTAGACAAGGTATATCACAAGGCCTGTGATACAACTGGGCCCTGAATCAGAGATGTCTCTCTTGAGCCCCAAAGCTGCTGTTCTCCTAGCTCATTACATTCACCTGGAGGGAAAACCCCTACATTCTCTATTTTATGGGTTGATTTCAGTAGAAGCAATTTTTCTAGATTTAAATACATTTATACTCCCAGTAGGGTTTTTAATATACTTTTTTTAAGCTTGAATATATTTTCTTATCTTTTAATTTTTCTCTTATCCATCTGACAGCTCTGACTTTTTGTGCATCTTTTTTTTCTGCAGCTGAAATAGTTGTGAACCATATTCTGAACACTTTTCCATAATATTTTGTTGTTTTGTTTTTGTATGCCAAAGCAATGCTCTTAGATGAACTATGAGTACAGGACCTGTTACTTAATTGCTTCAGAAATAGCAGTTTCCATTGAGCCCTGGATTATAAAAATAGTAATTGTTAAATTTAAAGGCTAGATCCTGATCATTGCAGAGAAAACTTACTGAATTCTGAGAGTGTGAAGAAGGTCAAGATGTTTGTTTTGGTTTTTTTTGTTTTTTTTTTTTTTTTTTTCTCCTCAATAGAACTCCTAATATCTCATCTGTCTTTGTGAGTCCTACATGCTTAAAAACTCTGAGGTCTTGAGTTAGATTTGTCTTAGATAAAACTCTAGCAGAAGTTGAGCACGAGGAACTAGAGATCAATGATAAACCACTACTGCCTGGGAATAGCCTAAAACTCAATTTTGTTTACCTATCTCATCTCTGAGAGGATAAGACACCAGTCCTGCAGTGAGGCAGAAGCGGCAGTCTGTAGAGCTTTCTTGGTTTCACCATCAATGGGACTGTAAGACTGGGACCCGGCTGTTGCTTTTATTTCTGCACATGGCTGCTTAGCTGAAGCAGGCACAAGCTATTACTGCTTTTATACACATGCGTGTGCACATACACGTATAAAGTATATTTAGCATGCTTTAATAAAACATTGAATATGACAAACAGTGGCAATGAAAATTACATGTTCTTATAAACATTTTTATTTTAAACCAGATTTTGTGCTGTGATGCTGCAGAGACATCTACAACATAATCAGCTTGGTAATGGAAGAAAGTCATTTCTTACGATGATCTTGGAGCCCTTTGTTAATGTCAAGGATAATTTGGGCTGACTGATTTGATTGCTGCTCTTTTCCGGCAAGAGGCCTCAATAAATGAAAGTGCTTGCCTGGATAATTTAGGCTTATATGATTGCCAGTAAGCTAATGATGCAAACACAGCTGAAATAAAATTTCCACTTTATACTGGAGGTTAAAAAAAAGGGGAAAAAAAGTTCACTTAAACACCTGCAGTGTGGACTCTGTCAAAACAGGGAAGAGCTATTTGCCAGTTTCAGAATGGAAAGTGGCTTGTGTGTGTTAGGAGTCATGTTTCAGACAATATGCCTTTATAGATCACTAGGACACTATTTTATGTTCTTGCAGACAAGTTGTTTATCGCCTTTTACTTCCTGCCATGGTCAAAATGGGTTGTTAATGTTTAAAAGTTTTAAGGTAGGGATTTAAAAAAAAAAAAAAAAAGAGGAGGAGGAAGGTGAAGGTCCACAGATATTTACGCTAAACTTAGTTTTCTGCAGTGATTTACTGGAGATGGAAGCTATCGCATCATTCAGAAGATTCAGGCATGAATTGCAGTACATTTGCTCAAACCATTTTTTTCCATCATGAGTAGTCTGAAGAAAGAGTGGTTCTAGTGCATGTATTGATTCTATACGTTACATGCAATTCTACGTGACAGTAACTTGAAAAAAGTTTATCAAGAAGCAGAGAACTGAATCTGTTCATCAGCCGCACTACTTAATCAACACGTATTACAGGCCTTGAGGGATGGGAGGAAAGAAATAAAAATCTTGTAATTTTAACATTTTAACCTCATTTTAATTGCTTTGAGATCAGCAAAACACTTATATAAATATATGTATTATATACATATACATATTTTCCTTCCCATCAAAATGGTAAAATCTTGCATCAAATGTCTAGGATGAAGATCAGAATTTATTTAACTGTTCATACCATGTTTTAGGGCAAGTGGTGAAAATTAATAACTGTAAGGGAAATTCAGGTCAGAGAACATAATTACCCAAACTGGTTTTTAGCTAGGGTATTAGAGCTAACAGTTCAATTTCTGTGGAAAATGCTGTGGGATTTTTCAAGACAATTTGATTTTATCTTGTGTTACAAATATTACCTGGTTTTATGGCTATATGATTTCAAGCTTTTATTTGGGCCTAAGGAATATTTTTCAGTGGATTCAAGACTGGGGAATAGCATATAAAACCCCATGGTACTTGGGTAATCAAATTTCATCAATAAAACTGTTAAATTTTGTTGGAGCCTCAACTGCTATACAATAATTTAAAATTCCTAGGAAGTGTACTTTGTGGCTTGCTCACTATAGGTCTAACCCTTTTGTGCTGACAGCTATCTTCTTGTTCTTGTAGCAAGGTGTGTGAGTATTGACTAATACATAGCCATATTGAAGAATCCTGACATGGGCGTACCTCTCAAGTAACTGTGTGTGGATGAAAATTGATCACTTAGTTAAAATTAAGGGAAGCATGCTATCCAAATACCAGTCCGTACCACGCAATGAAGTGTAGTGGGGCCTCCTTCCAGAGACTTCTTACCAGCAGGAGGAAATGAAAGAGAAAAGAATAAGAATGATAGCTAACTGACAGGCAAGAGCTATGTTTGTCTGTCCTCTCCTGTACTCTGGTCCTGATGTGTGTTCTCTTTGTCTTATTTTAAATTAGTAGCTATATTGTAGTCAGTAGCTCATCTGTTTTAAGAATCTGTATCAAGCTCTTTGTTGGTTTCAGGATGGATTAAATTGAACAGAGGTACTAAGGTTTCAATTGAGAACCTGTGAGGAAGGCTGCAATGAGCGACGCTGTATGCAGTGGGTTCCTAAGGTTCTTTCCATGCTCTTGGCAACTTTCTCTGAAATCTTAACTGTCATAACAAATGTGGTTATTTGTTTCAAGCTATCAGCTTGAAAAGGCACGAGAAGCCATAAAAGCATCAGAGCAGTGTCAGATGGTAACATAAAAGCAAACACTGTGGTATTAGGGCCCAGTATAGGGCACAGAATTTTTGAGAATGTAAATACATAGTAATTTCTTTAAACAAGTTTGCTAAACTACTCGTGCATCCAACAACTTGTCCCAAAATGTGTTTTTTGTTTTATAACACTTTTTATTGCTATAAACTATCCTTCAAATCAAACCATTTGATTTGGTCAATTCCCTAACACTGGAGTGTTTAGTAATTAATTCAATGTTTTAAAATATTTTGGAGCAGTTGGTACTTGTTTAGTCCTAATTTGGAGCATAGCATGTTAGTGAACAAGTGATGATTGAAAGGTCACAAACAAAACAAATAATTGAAGCTTTAGTGATTTATTCTCCTTATTAAACATTTTATTTAAAAAAATATAAATAAAACTTATTTTTCTATGAAATTTCGGAATTCATAGCATATAATATCAGTAAAATATTGCCCTCATATCTAAGATTAAAAAAAAAAAATTATTTCATTTGGTTTGACTGCGAAGAGCTTAGAGTTTAAAATCAAGACATGGCTGAAGCTACAACCAAGTTAGCTTGCAGATTTGGAACTTAACACAGTAAATGTAACAGGGAATTAGATTACTCCGGTATCTTTCTGTGTAACATGTGTATCATTTTTGTGGCATAACAGTAGAAACATTTATTTATGTTTTTGATCTTTTACCTTAAAGCAGATCTTTTCACTAATAGTGACTGGGGTACTTCACAGCTGGCCATTTTTCTTACATATTTGAAGGATATTATTTTCTTATTTGAGGAATATAATTAATACTATAATGAGTAAATAATTTCCATCACAAATTAGTAAGAGAATTTGAAGCTATGTGAAAGGAGGAAAAAAAAAAAAAATTTGAGTTGAGCAATGTGTTACGCTTAAAAATCTTTCCAAGTATTTTCTACCTTTGAGAGGGGGATGTGATTTTGTTTGGTTTGGTTGGTTATGGCTTTGGGTTTTTTTTTTTTCATTTTAATTATAAATATCTGAACTATCCAGGCAAAGCCCACTCATTTTCCTTAAGATTTTTGTTTTAAATACATCATCCGTGTTGCTTTGACAGTATAAATCAGAGAAATCAAAGAGTCTTTGAAGCAGAGATAATTGGTGAAAACTAGTCCTTCTATTTGTAGTTGCTTTTGATGATATAATTTTGAAGAAAAACTTAATTTTTTTTTTTTTGTTTTGTTTTTATGGCAGTTAAACTTTCTTCTGTATACTCAACCATATCTGATATGTTAGTAGAATGTTGCAGAAATATTTTAATTATTTAAATGGATTGCAGAGCTTTCAGTCTGGGTTTGACCTCTGGCTGTGAGCTGTGCTGCCAGAGAAGAGGTGTGCGGATTGCTTTTGGTGTCAACGTGAAAGCGGCAGTGAAACTTCATTTCAAGATTTCTCACAAAGCAGAAGCATACGGGAAGGAAAAAGGAACGTGAAAAGCTCAGTTTTTGTAAGGCTCTGTTTCTGCTTTGGAAAAAGGCTGATTAAAAGGAAGCATCTATAAGTGTTTTGGCAGTAGGAAGTTAAACTTTGAGATTTTAAAACTAAATAGAAGCCACTGAGGAGCAAACCACTCTCTGTCTGTCTTTATTCCAGGAAGGCTTTATGGCCACATGCCTACATAGATGATTGATGCCTTTCCCCTCTGAGGCATCCTCTTCCTAATTTAAATTCAAATAGGTCAGTTAAGCTGAGGTTTGGCAAGTGACAATGTCTTGATTTTTTTTTTTTTCTTTTTTTTTTTTTTTGCGCAAGGTCACAAGTGCTGACAACACAGAAAAATCAGTTGGAATTGGGATCAGTTGGAATAGGGAGCATCCCGGGTTTTAGGGAGTATTTTTCCTGTGGGCTGTCAGCACTGTGAAGTATTGTGTCCCAGATCTGGCTTTTATTTCTCTGTAAGGTAAGTTACAAATGCTAAATAAAATAACTTCAAGTGTCATAAGTGAAGGTCAGTCATTTTGTCCTGTAACTTTCACTGCAAAGGACTGCCAACTATCATGTGATACAGGGGAATTTTCCATAAAACAAAGGAAATCAAGTTGTGAAGATAACTTTCCATCATGCTTGAAAGCACTCTGACACAGTATGCTGTTCTGATAGGAATGAGTCCCTGTGGTTATCTTCCTCTGTCACCACTCAGTACATTAAAAGGGAAAGCTGGAAATCATAGAATTCGTTTCCTGGGAGAAAAGAAGCATATAGGAAAATTTAAAAAGAAAAAAAAAAAAAAGCCAAAGACAAACCACCTCAGATTGCATTATTTCAACATCATATGGGAAGTTTTAAAATTTTAAACTTCAGAAGTGAACCAGTGATATGAAGCAAAATGCAGAGGAACCACATCAGCAAGTTTCTTCAGATAAGATGTGTTGTACAAAGAGATCAATTCTTGCCTTTTAATTATTGAGCAATAACTGCCAGATGGTGAAAAAGGCCTCAGTACACCATCCAAAGCCAGAAGCTTCTCATTAAGCTGTCTGCTTTAGCATTGTGAGCAACATACACGTGTACCTTGGAGGTGAATGCATAAAAGCATTCTGCTGATCACTGAATTTCACAGCTGAGTTGCTGAAAACTGTATTAATTAAAAATTGCAGCACTGAGTGCTGAACACCTCTACACTTTATTTATAAATATTTTTTTCTGCTGTTGATTTTGAGTGACACTGAAAGAGGTACCATAAGATCTTATAATGGTCTTGGAAAGTATTTCTTAGATGTACAACAAGCTTAAAAATACTCAACATTTGACCTAACTCTGCAAAGGTAAATGACAAACTTGTGTTGATTATAAAAATGTAGTAGGAGGTTTCAAAAAAGCCAGCCTTGATATAGTTCTGTCCTACAGCCTTTAGGGTCTTCATAAATTCTGGATACTATGGGAAGAACTAAAAATGGCCTAAGAGGATAGCGAAAAAAGAGGGAGCTTTTCCTCTCAGAGGTAAATCCATTCAAAGGCTGACGTGTGTTCCAGCTTGTCTGGTGGTGACAGTGAGCTGTGAGGTTCTCGTCATTGCGCAGAGTGCTGCCCCATCTCTGCTGCACTTTACAGCTTCTCAGTAGTGACTAACTGTAGATTTTTGACTCTGCTCAGAGTTAAATCAGTGTAATTGCTGTCTCTTTTTTTTTTTCCTTCCCCCAATGTTCAAACCTGCCGTAAAACTGTAGCTATAGTCATATAATCATTCATTAATAAGTAATTCGTAAGTAGATATACAAGCTGCAAATGCCTAAAACAGTGGCAATTGTATTAATTGTTTTTTGGTTTTTTGGGCATGGGTATGCATGGAATCACACCTGATTTTAGTTTAACAGCTGCATTGTCAGGCTGCAAAATATTGTTACTACTTCAACGTAGACATTCATAAAAATAAAAAACCTGGTTTCTCAGTTCATACTTCAGTTTTAAGGCTATGCTCAAATTAGAGTAACCTAGACACATAAGGTGCCTCTTATTGCAAAGACTATGGCTAAGTATCCAAATGGGCACAAAAATGACAAAACATATTGGTAAGCGTATAAATGAGAAGATTTGGCTGAAGGAAAGAACAGAACTTCCTTTGTGCTCAAGCTTGTGCTTGAAAGAAGAGAACTGCAGCTAATGCTTTAAATAGTACTTAACAGAAAGAATGACAAAATAAATACAAAGGTTATGGGCTACAATTTAGTAAAAATACTTTAGGTTCCAGCATTCTCTTTCATCTTCTCATCTTGCAATTCTTCACTCTTAACTCTAATGATAACTGCATGTTTACATCGCAGTACTGTTTAAAAACATGTTGGTTGATTTATCTTATAATTAATAATAATTATCACTAAGTATTAGCTACTGTAATTTTGTTATAGAGTAAGTCTTGAAACTTCAGTTCTGTAATTAAAATGACTTCTTTTTATATTAAATGCTCACTGAAAATTTTAATTGAAAAAGTACAGTTTTGTTATACAGAATTAACATTTCTGAAGGGATGGAAACATTCCTAATCCACTTTCCCAGTCAAACCTTGAGAATAATTAACGAAGGTCTTGATATCTAAAATTTTAATATGAACAACAAATCTTTAACCACTTTAAGAAAATATATTTAATTTCCTTTTTATGGACCAAATAACAGCAGATAAACTAACGGTGTTTTGGATCACTTTCTACTCTGCCTTGATACACTGCCAAGCAGGTCCTGGTAATTTTCTGCAATTTCGAAGCAATAAAAGGAGACCGTGATTAAGCTTTAGTTGCTTGTATAGTACTGTTAAGCTCTGCCGAAGTACAATGTAGCTTGCAATTGACCTGGAACCACTAAAAACATAAAGGAAATATTGTGCTTGACTCACTATTAAGAACGATATAATATACTGTAGCATATAGGAATCCCCATGTAACACTCATTCATAGCATTTTGCAGATTTTACATTTTCTCAAGTCTAATAATACTATTTACAATGCTTTGACTGTAGTGCTTCACTGGGGTTGTGTAGCAAGATCTGGTAACTGATCCTTTAAGATTAGTCAAGCCTCGTGCAAGATGAATGCAGATGCTGTAAATTCATTTTTATTACTATCAAATCCTTTTTTCTACCCTACTTCTGTGGTTGAGAAGCCTTAGTATTTTTCTGGTTTTAGTATGGTTTCTTATAAATGATATTTTCATCAGTGGCTTGTTTTCTTCTAGTTTTGCAAATATTTTTTTATGTCATTTTCAAAAATTATACACAAAATTAAATAACTTACTCCAGTATTGTATAGCAGCTTTTAAAATGAGTACTTTAATGGTTTCTGACGCTTCGGTTTTTGCCATTTTTTCATTGCAATTCTTGCGTGAAAATACAACTATTCTGATATTAAGCAAGGACTAAAATGAAAATGGGCACAGTTTACCCTAATTTCATAGCTTAAAATGGCTGATTGGTTTTTTTTAATGCCTTTTTCCCTCCTGTTGTGTAGGTAAAGCTAAACTAGTTGGTGGACATATTACTTGAAAACTTTTCCCTAAGGTATCTCAAGTCCAAGGTGATTTTATTTTATTTTATTTTTTTTCCTAAATGGAGAGAAAATGAAGGAACATTCTTGTAGTGAGTGTGTTTTGGTTGTGGAGAAGTGTTTCACCTGGGATTAGCAGAGATGGAAATGTTCCTCTGGATTAGCAATTGCCAATCTGTGCTTGGAGTGGGGCTTTCAATCCCATTGTTTTCCTCCCAAAAATGTTGCAAGATCAGGATTGCACCCACATGTAGAGCAAGGCCGTTGTTGAACTCTTTATTCTCATGCAAGATACTTGTCTCTTGTCAGTGTCGTAGAGCTAACTGTAACCATCATCCTTCAGACTAGAGCTCAGTTGCTTTGACTACACTGGTTTGTTTTTAGAGTGTTTCTTGTAGTCTCTTTATTTTATAATGTTAGGTTGCTACTGTAGAAGCCACACGAGTATAAGTATAACATGAGTTAGGCTTATTTAGGAAGTGTATATGTATAGGGTCCTTGAGGTAGCCACATGACTACCATGTCTTTGATCCAACCTACTGATCCTGTTTGTGCAGAGGTTGGTGATAAATGCAGATGGCAGCTGTTGTTCAGTTATGTCAGGGTCTTAGATTAAAATTATTCATGTTGTGTACATTTCTCCATGATACTGATAGAAGTTTGTATCATGAGTTATCTGGAGTGTGAGTTCGTATGTTCAGTCTGAACTATAGAAAATAAATGAAACAAAGATTCTTTTTATGTGAGCCAGACTTGCCTGGCCTTGTGGCCAGAGAAATCTGATCTCCCTGTATCTCTAACAACTGATTTTATGCTCCCTCAAACTGTCAGAAAGAAGCTAAGAAAAATGTATGCTTATATTTGTCTTGTGTTTAGATCAATTTGTATTCCAGAATTAAAAGGAGATGTCTCTAGATATCGGCTTTCTTCAATATTCAGAGTCCTTTCTCCTAAATGCAAGTCACTTATATAATAAGTGTTCAAGTAAGATGTATAGAAGGCACGATTTAAAAGTGAAGTCAGAAGCAGTAAACTTTTTTTTTTTTTTTTTTTTGG
>WHYT01017494.1:590090-605990 GCA_009806455.1 Tetrax tetrax
GGCTTGTTTTCTTCTAGTTTTGCAAATATTTTTTTATGTCATTTTCAAAAATTATACACAAAATTAAATAACTTACTCCAGTATTGTATAGCAGCTTTTAAAATGAGTACTTTAATGGTTTCTGACTCTTCGGTTTTTGCCATTTTTTCATTGCAATTCTTGTGTGAAAATACAACTATTCTGATATTAAGCAAGGACTAAAATGAAAATGGGCACAGTTTACCCTAATTTCATAGCTTAAAATGGCTGATTGGTTTTTTAATGCCTTTTTCCCTCCTGTTGTGTAGGTAAAGCTAAACTAGTTGGTGGACATATTACTTGAAAACTTTTCCCTAAGGTATCTCAAGTCCAAGGTGTTTTTATTTTATTTTATTTTATTTTTTTTCCTAAATGGAGAGAAAATGAAGGAACATTCTTGTAGTGAATGTGTTTTGGTTGTGGAGAAGTGTTTCACCTGGGATTAGCAGAGATGGAAATGTTCCTCTGGATTAGCAATTGCCAATCTGTGCTTGGAGTGGGGCTTTCAATCCCATAGTTTTCCTCCCAAAAATGTTGCAAGATCAGGATTGCACCCACATGTAGAGCAAGGCCGTTGTTGAACTCTTTATTCTCATGCAAGATACTTGTCTCTTGTCAGTGTTGTAGAGCTAAGTGTAACCATCATCCTTCAGACTAGACCTTAGTTGCTTTGACTACACTGGTTTGTTTTTACAGAGTGTTTCTTGTAGTCTCTTTATTTTATAATGTTAGGTTGCTATTGTAGAAGCCACACGAGTGTAAGTATAACACGAGTTAGGCTTATTTAGGAAGTGTATATGTATAGGGTCCTTGAGGTAGCCACATGACTACCATGTCTTTGATCCAACCTACTGATCCTGTTTGTGCAGAGGTTGGTGATAAATGCAGATGGCAGCTGTTGTTCAGTTATGTCAGGGTCTTAGATTAAAATTATTCATGTTGTGTACATTTCTCCATGATACTGATAGAAGTTTGTATCATGAGTTATCTGGAGTGTGAGTTCGTATGTTCAGTCTGAACTATAGAAAATAAATGAAACAAAGATTCTTTTTATGTGAGCCAGACTTGCCTGGCCTTGTGGCCAGAGAAATCTGATCTCCCCGTATCTCTAACAACTGATTTTATGCTCCCTCAAACTCTCAGAAAGAAGCTAAGAAAAATGTATGCTTGCTTATATTTGTCTTGTGTTTAGATCAATTTGTATTCCAGAATTAAAAGATGTCTCTAGATATCGGCTTTCTTCAATATTCAGAGTCCTTTCTCCTAAATGCAAGTCACTTATAATAAGTGTTCAAGTAAGATGTATAGAAGGCACGATTTAAAAGTGAAGTCAGAAGCAGAAAACTTTTTCTTTTTTTTTATGGCTTGTGAAGTATGGGACTTGAATCCTGCTTGCAAACTTGCTTCTGACAGGCTTTTTGCTTTCACTAATTAGCAGTAGTGGAAAACTCTTTGTCATTTTGCATAGAATATTTTGCCTTCTATTAAACCACTTGGAATCAAATCTGGAAGCCCAAAAGGTGGTGTTAAATTCTCTTTCTTATTTTGCTTTCCAAATGTTTAAATAGGAATTGAGTGCAGTAATGCATCAAGCAAGCACGTTCTTGGAACGTAGTTTATGTATAAGTACTGTAAAGGTTCTGCAAGAAGCCTATAATCTAAGTACTTTGGAGAAGCATCTAGAAATGTAGAGTTTCAATGTTGCTTCTTGAAAGAATCCAAAATTTGACCTTTGTTATAATATGGAATGATCTTAGAAAATGTAATTTCTTCACGGGTATATAACTCATTCTCTGGACTACTTAAATTTTCTTATACTAGCTTATTAAACAAAATAGTGGAGAAAGAATATATTTGTCCAGGAACTTGAGGAATGTGGAGTTCTCAGCAGAAAGTCTGACAGTTTTTCAGTTAATAAAAAAGATTTTGGAATTAGCTGTGAAATAGATATTAAGGATTACTGTGGTTCATACCAAGGATGCTCTCTATGAATGATGGCAGGGGGAAATAATTCAACTAATACATTTTTCTGAAGCTCCTCTAGTCTGGAAACTAAACAGCTACTGCAGTTTTTTTTTTTTTGTGTAGTTAGGGAAGCTGTAAGCACACCTCAAAACAGAGATTTTTCTGTTGCATTTCTTTCAGCTTTTAATGATAAGACCTGGTTCGCATCTTTCTCACAGTAAATGCTTATCTTTTTAATGTGAGTTTGTGAAAATCTGAACCTTCTGTCTTGATTGGCTTGAAAAGTTGCACATACATGAAAATTTGCATCCAGGAAGAGCGAAGTTAAACTAGTTTTTAGTTTTTAATATCAGTGTTATAATTGAAATAAATTTGGTTAGCTTTTCAAGTGAGTTAGAACTACATCTGACATACCATTACAGTACTGAAAATGAACGTGAAAATCCTCTAAAGTGAAAAGTCAACAAAAAATAGATATAACCTTCAGATATTTTTCTTATTTTTAAGAAGGAAACCAGACAAGTTTTCAGGTGCCACGGCATTCTTTTGTAACAGAATCCACAGGTAAGCTTGATCAAGAACACTTGCTTTGGATTTATATTAGTTATGTAGGTGATAAGAGGGGATGCTACTGAGAGAAGATGTGACAGATAAGTAATTTGTATGGATTGAAATGACTCTGAGATGTAGATAATCTCTTGTTCTCTAGGTGACAATTTTCTGGACATTATTTTTGGGAAAAATTGTAATATGCCATAAACATAGAATCTTTTTTTATGGCCATGGTTTTAATATCTAGCAGAGTTATGCAATGCATTTTTCAGGTTTATCTTTTGAAGCAGAGTCACAGATCTTCCTGAAGGATCTGGAGAAAAGGTCAGAGCTGCTGTTGTGGGGATTTTTGGTGGGGGGAGTATTTTGTGTTTGATATTTGTGAGAGTGTGTGTGTTCTCCCACTGTTGTCTTGAAGTTGGTTATTCTTATTTAATATTTCTGAGTTAATTCTGGTGTGTGCTTCTTGCTCACAAAATATTGACATGACTAGTAGGTACTCTGAACTACATCAAGTTCTGGGAGACTGGGAAGGATGTTTGTTATTATAGTTTGAAGAATCATTAGCAAGTTTTGAATGTATTGCTGTGAAATGGCATGGTGGCATTTGAATACTTATTGGTCTGTGAGAAGCTTGCCTCCTGTGATGTGTTAGGGAATGTTAGGTTTTTTTGAAACCTGAGAAGCTAATTAAAGATCATGTTGAGCCAGAAATAAAATTTAAAAGATGTAATAAGAATAATCTGCTATTAGAAAAAAAATTTACAGGATATTTTCTGACTTAGAAAACACATCAATGTGTTTAATTTTGAATTATTATTTAATTAGTTATTAGGAGAGAGATGATAGGTTTTCAGATCTAAGATGACTATTCTACTGCTATATAGGTAACACGTCACTGACTCCAGGTAGGCTCTGTGTGTATCAAGCTAGCACAGTGAGATGTTTTGGATTCTTGGAACCTAGTTTTATAAATCAGATTAAAATATACTTAAGAGTTTTATGGTCTTCAGTATATAAGATGGAAAGCACTTCTTGTCTGTTAGGCAAAATGTGTACTGTCTGTAATTACTATCACAGTGAAGTCACAGTATCAACATTTCCAAGTAAAAACGGAAATATTTTAAAACCTTTTCTTTGGCTTTCTCAGCCGTTATCCACAAGGCAGACTTACATGAGGTTTTCTCCTCTGCCGGAAAAGATGAACGCTGGCTGACGGCCTTATTTTTTTTGGATGCGTTACTAAGCTGCCATTCCTCCTAGGCTAACCAGTTGATGGTAGGGCCAAGAAGTGGTTTAGATGAGCAGTAATTCAAATTGTCATTTTGTAATGCCGTGCCTTTATATCTACATTCATTTGTATCATGGCTTTAAATCACATTTAGGAGATAGAAGAGCTGGCGTATATAACGGGAAATATTGCTCATAATGAAGTCCCTTATTAAGAAGTGCTGTGAAAATGAGATCCATATTCAATAAAAGCAATGCAAATGAGGGTGGGGGTAAACTGGTTCAGAATTAAATTATTTCTTATTTCTGTTATACATTTTTTAAGTGTTGAAGTGCTTAAACCCTTTTCACGGGAAAATAAACTTAATTTTCTCCTTAAGAGAAATCAATGAGTGAATGTAGACAGGTATTATTTCAGCCTATTTTGTTAAGGTTACATGCAGCAGTGAAGATTAATTGGAATATATTTTAAAATTTGATATTTACTTGTTAAAGTTTTTACTGAATAGATGGAAAAATACGGTCTGTATTGCTGCTTTGAAACTCTCTTCTGATATAGTTAGGTTATGTTGTTCAGAGGATTCCTAGTATTTAAATTCTTGTTGGTCTTCAGGTCTGCTTTCTCTGAAGTCTCAAGTAGTAATTTGAGTGTCTGCTGACTGGATTTGGCAATTTACTTTGACATCTGATGTTGAAGGAAGTTTGTGTTTAAAAACAATTGGTATAATTTACACTCCTGTAAGGTGTGTGGTGTGGTAACTAAATCTGGAATTGTGCCTTTGATTTCAGGAGATAAAAGTTTGTACTGTAAATAAAAAATAGCTGTATATTAAAAATAAGTACAACAGTATGCAACAAATGTGATATAGGAGGATCATTGGCCATACAAATCTAAATAAGAATTAATGACTTTGAAGTAAGTTAAAATCAACATAGATGAGATATTTAGCATACCAGAATTTCTAAGACAGCATCGTAAGGAAATATGCTGGGCCATTATTGGTATGATATCTTCTGGGCTGAATGATCTTTGCTTATATGACATGTCCTACCAGCTCTCTGGCTACAGCTTTAGTGAAATGTAATACTTGTACAGGCTAGAAAGCATCACGTTTTCACGAGCTGACTTTACGCTCTTGAGAGCTAGGGTGGGTGGTGTGCTTGATCCTGTGTGCTATCAGAAATGAAATGCTGTTGAGTGATGTTAACTCTCCTCCTCATGCCTGGTCACTCGTTTTTGGTTTGGTTTTTTTTTGACCCTGCAACAGAGTCTGCTTTGTGGTAGCCCTGGCACTAATGTGGCTGCAAAATTACCTGAAGGAAAAAGGTGTAATGCATATACTGGTTCATGGTTTGCATGCTCACAAAAAAATCACGTGCTAGTGAGAGCTGGAGTGAGAGTGAATGAAACTGTATCTTTCAGGAAAGAAAGAAGGAAGAAAGAGTAACTCTAGTTACTCAAAGATCTGTTGTCCTCCTTGTGCACCAGGGAATGGCAGGTGCCTGCTTTTCTGCGTACTAGTAGGATAACCTGTTTGGTATCTGATACTGCTAACAAATACTTTTGTCTTACTGCTTTCCTTTGTGCTAGTAGTTTCAATGATTTATTTTTCTGCTCTAAGCCCCCAAATCCTTTTTCTAATCACTATGCTGAATAATTGTCCCATTTAGTTCCCTTTACTTGGTTTACTTTCTTGCTTCCAGGCAAATTATTTTGCAATTGTGTGCACTGAAGTGCTTTTGCCATCTGTTGGAGCAATTGCCTGAATGATTCAAGTTCTTCTAAAGCTACTTGTGTTGTTATTCATTATTTTATCTTTCTTAAATTTTAGTATCATCTACAGACCTGTACATAAAATCTGTTGTGAGAGCATCCCTGAAAAATTAATGATAAATTTCAGTGGTTAATTCCTGAGGGGTTTCAGCATGTTTTAAAAATGTATATCATAACATTTCAGCCAGAAAAACCAAATTTGTTTGATTTGTAATTACGATTACAACGGAAGTTATATGAGTAGTCTACAGTGGTAAATATTTTCTAAGGAGTTTTCTATCTGAGACAGAGGTGGATGAAAGTTAACTTTGTCCTGTTTTTCAGATTACTTTGCTATTTTTCAAGCTACTTTTCCTTGTGTTTACATTCCTAAGTCTTATAGTTAAGCAGTATTATAATAAAGGTACGTGATAATAGACTTTCTAAATATGATGACTAGCACAGGATTTATGAACACTTCAAGGGAAGAAAGAACTCCAAACCCTATAGATTTACTTCTGCAATGCTTTATTTTATCAATGGCTGCTGAAGTCAAGGTAGTTAATGAGACATGGCATGTACTGATGAGTGTATATATGAGACTGTATTCAGCAGTGTAACATCTGGCCTGATGCTTTATGCATGTTCTAAGAGGCAGAGCTAAGGCTAAGTTCTTCATTTCGCTGTCATGGAGGCATAGCTATCTGATGAATCTTCCATACACCAGAGGTTCAGTGTGGATTTACAATACAATACATTATTCTGAAGCAACAACTGATTACTTACAGGTAGTAATTGCAAATGTTAAGTAAGATGAAGTTGATAACTCACAATAAATGTGAGGCAGATTACTACACTTTGACTGGAAAGTTAAGGACACTGGAAATTGTGTGCCTTGGTCTGGTCTGAGAAGCAGCTCTGTGTTATTTTTGAACTGGCTGTTACATACGACACGGTTGGTTGGTTTGTCTTTCTTCCTGAGAAGCAAAAATTTTTACACTTTAATATGTCCTGTGAAGTGTTTTGGAGGAAGAGATGTATCTGGTCAGTGTTCTGATCATTAGGAAAGTTTCCCCAGTCATGGCTCAAGTGTAATTAATGAAGCCTGAATTTGAGACCTTATTCATTATAATGTCTGGTCACTTTGCAAACAGGAAACTATTTGTTATAAATTTAAAACGCAACAAAACCAGAATTATTGACAGTATATCTAAGACTAATTAGTGAGATAAAGATTTTTTTTTTTTTTTAAATCCTAAGGAAGGACACAGCTATTTCTTATTTAAACCACTTATGAATACTAAGGAATGGCCCAATTGCTATTGATGGACTTCCATACTTACTGAATACAGCTGTGTATACTGGTAAGAGTGTTTGAATTAGTGTACCAAGTGCAGTTCTGTACAAATGTAAATTTGGCAATTATCAGATGGCTAGAGCTCAGGGCTGGAATGCTATCCAGTGCTATTTGATGTAGCTGGCAATGGAACCCTGTTTGACTGTTCTCAAAATGAACTTAGCAAAAGAGTCTTTTACAAGTCATAGATTTCTCTTAGTACTTAGCAGTCTGTTCATCATGCAGAATGGAGAAAATTCATGTTGAAATTTTCTTATTGATTAGTGAAGGGGAATTGAGCTCAGATTTCCTAAGCCAGCTCCTTAGCAATTTTGTTGGAGGTAGTGTGTAGTAAAGGTGTTTCAGCCGGCCAGAAGAGTCGGGACAGTTTACACAAGGCTTTAGCTCCATTTCCTTTCTGCCCAGAGAGCAGTGAGAAATTGAGCTGTGTGTCATTTAGGACGTAGTCTGCAATATGCACACCTAACAACTTTATTAATCTAAAACATAATAAAAATATGTCCTTTTAAATAGATGAAATATGTATACATGTGCACAAACAACTGAAAAGGAAGGAATTGAATGCTTCACTAGCTATAAAATCTCATGACCATGCCTTCCGTGGGTAGTAGAACCTGTGGGTTTGCCTGATGCAGCAGTCCTCATCTTGAAGGACTTGTTTTTATTTCGTTTTCGAACACGTGTGTAGAGTAACTACTACAACATTTCACGTTATAAGATCTCTTCAAGATATGAAACGCAAAGAATAAACTACTGAAAATCATAATTATTATTAGTTAGATTGTTCGGATTGCTTTTGCAGAAGCTAAAGTAGATGAGTAGAAGCAGATCTTGTATTCTTTGCTGTAGGATTACACCTTTAAGAGTCTGTGGAACATAGCGGACCTGGAGTGGTCTGGAAGAGGCTGTGGCTTGTCTGTGGTTACGTTTGTGTCCGAGTCACCCCAGAGAGTGACTCTTAACTGCTGTGCAGAATAATAGTAGGTGAAACTTTTTTCATATTAATATAGGACATTAATATAGAGGCAAGGATTATATTTCTGCTTCTCTCCAGTCTGTGCTAAGGTTTTCCCATGAAGCAGCTTCTTAATTTCCTAAATACTGGAATGTAGTAAAACCTGTGTGAAGCATGGAGGCTTAGACATGTAACCTGCCAGGATGTAACTATGGACACTCCAGTAAAACTATACAGTCATGAGCAGCCTGAAAAATGCTCGAGTGTGTCCCTGCTCTTAGAGCCTGCTCCTGTCTCCCTCTGGAACCGTGATTCCTGCCGTATTAAGAATTCATTAATACGGTGATTTCCTGACTGGCAGTCAGGAGCTCCTTAGTCACTGCTAAGATGGCTCTGATCTGAAGCGTCTCTGAAACTGGACAAATAACCAGCACGCATCACAGAATGAGAGGATGGAGTTAAAAAATTGTCTGACTAAAAAACCTTTGTCTTCCAAATTAAACTCTGTAGTTATTCTACACATAATGTACCTTTTGTTATTTGAAGTACCTTATGTACATATTATGTATTTGTAATCTAGATAACAATTCTTAAGAGGAGGTGCAAGGTAATATCAATGTGGTGTTGGAGCTATGTAAGGGGCTGTGATGGGGGAATGCATATTCAAATAAGCTCCACAAAGCTTACTTGCTGCCTTGAAAAATTTATTGTTCTAGAGCAGCCTTCCCGTATGGCTACATTGGATAAAGATCACAAATGTTCTTTTTATTAAATGTACAAGCCTCTGAAGCTGCAGGAAAGCCTGCACTAATTAAATACAAGGTGACCAAACCTTGCTGTATCTTTCTTGTAGTAGACCTCAGCTGAACTTCATAAACATTCCTGTAAATGTATGTATATGTATCTCCTCTAAGTGTAGGATAGTTATTTGGAAAAACATTATTTTTCTAGTTTGTGAGCTTTAAAAACAAAAGCAAATTCAAACAAAACACAAATCAATTTGTTTTTGGACAGTGCAAGGAAAAGGAACAGTTTGTTACAAGAAAAGAGATGTTGTAAAATATTTAAGTTTTATTATGAAGAATAATATTTTTCCATTCCTTGTTTTTTCACAAGAAAAACATCTGATGCCCACTGTGTGCCTACATCTGGTGTGATAGTACAGTTAAGATATTTTAAGATACTGCAAGATTAAGAGAATTACATAATAGTCTGTTTCAGTAGATCTAAATTCCTGTAACTAACATTTATAAGGGAGGAAGAGGATTTCCAAGGTTTAACTTTCTTCAACTTACTCTATGAAAATTTCTTTGGTTTGAGGTCAGACACAGCAGTGCGTAATTTTATTTAAGTAAGCCTCTCTTCTTAAGTAATGATCAGACGTGCTTATCATGAAAGTTATAAATAATTCTGAAGAAGTCAGTTGTGAAAAATCTATTGTGAATACAAGTGAAATATTAAATAATATCACCTGCTGATGATAGCTGGATAGTATCCCAGACTAGGAGTGGCCTGTTGTTAGTGAATTGCAGGCTTTGCTCCAGGTGTGAGTGGGAGGGAGGCCTGGGGCACAGGAGAACTGGGCTAAACTGAAAATAATGCTTGTTATCACCAGAACAACAGGAATTTACAGATAATCATCAAGAAGGAAATTGTGTTATGAGGTAGTGTTTCTAACAGCAAAGTTTTTTTTTTTTTTTTTTTTTTTGTTAGGAATGTAAAAACTGAATTATGGCAAAATATGAAATATTGGTGAGCTCTATTATAGTGAAATGGCTATGACTCAGCTATCAGGAATGCAAGATCTGGAAACAGACAATAGAGGTCTGAGCTGTGGTCAAGGGCCAGTTCAAAGACTGAACAATTTGTATAAGAGTTAAGGTGACCATGAAACTTAAAAGACCAGTCACCTGTAAAACCGGTAATTGAAGATGCTCGCTATATGAGTGCAAGTCCATAGTCACACAGCTGATAATGAGTATCCTTACTTGGGAATTGTGGTTTCTATAAATAAACTTGAAGCCTTTCCTTGTTATCTTCTGTGACAGAGAAAAGGATGTATATTTTGGCCTATGCTCAAGTGCCCAGATAAATTGGGGCCCTATTTTTTTATTTTTTTTTTTTAGCTGTTAGTACTTCAGTTAAGTGAGTACATCGTGGGCAGAGCTGGGCAGGGATGCCTAACAGAGTTGTGAGAAAATGCCATCTGACTGAGCTGGTATTTTGTGTTGAATATTCAGAGTTTAAAGGGGAAAATTTGTCTCACTAGCTATTCTGTCATGGAGGGGAGCAAAAAGATGCACCACCCCCTCTCACCTACATCTATGGTGAAAGCATGAAAATGAATACAGATGGAGGATGGGAGGCAGTGCTGGCAAGTCTGTAGGCTGTTGAAGAGGGTAACTAACTCTACCATATGTAGCCCTGGATGTTTGTTCCCATCTCTCCTGTTGCATTGAAACAAGACTTTGTGGATGTAGAGTGAAGTTTTGAGAATGAGTAGGTTTTTTCTTCTCTATTTTGGCTTAACACTTTGGCTGCTTACGCCCCCTGGCCTCCTGAATGTGAGGGCTGGTGCAAGATGGGAGACAGACTGGCCAAGGACTGGGAGATGGTGGGACTGTCCCTTTCAATTCAGCACAGACCTTGCTGTTGTGCCAATACACCTGTCCTGGGGCCGCACTCTAAAAATAACTCCTCTGCACCATGAGCCTGGCTGGCTCCCTCAGCAGGAGTGTCTGCTGGGTCATGCCGGCGCAGGAGAAAGCCTTCTGCGGGAGTTGGCTGATTCAGCAGCCACTCCTTGTCCCTTGTCAGGGGGAAACAGAAGGACACATGCAAGTGTTTTGTAGGACAAATCCAGGCTGCATGCTTCCAGATCTGACCTCACTGGTTTGGTCACAAGGAGACCACTGTGTGTCACAGTGCTGTGTGTTTGTGCATCACGAGCAAACACGCTTCTGACTGAGGTGTCAGTTAATTGCAGAAAGGTGAGCCTGGCTGCAGGACTCCTGTCTGGGAACAGGAAGATCCACAGTTACGTTAGGAAGATAATGTAGGTTTCTGTGACTGTTCAGTTATCTTGTCCCCTTGTAGCAGATAAATGTAAAAAGTGTAAATGTCAAAAGGACTATGAGGGACCAAAATGCTTAAGTATTAAGAATGGTGCAGTTACTGAAGTACTATTTAAAGTTCAAATTACAGATCGGCTTAAGCCGATCTACAAACTGTAGAAAACTACTAAGTGATTGGTAGTACCAGCTAGCATTGTTATATGCAGCTGATGGGGATTTTTTTTGATCTTTCAGTGAGTAGCAGATAGCCTTTGCATTGCACGTGGAATGAACAGAACAGTGTGAATTACCTTTAGTAGATCTTGATTGAAAACCTCCCTAGGTAGGAACTTGAAGGTTAGTCCCTTGTTTCAGCAGCTTTGAAGAAGAGTGAGTTATTTAGAGTGAAGTAGGAAGTGTGTGTCTCAGAAGAGCGCTCAGCCAGTGCTACTTCTCTGAGATGCAGGTGCATCATTTAAGAAGAGGCAATACCAAACTATGTTACTTGATCTGTTCTTGATTAATGTTTGATTTTGGAGTTGGAACAATTAAAAAAAAAATTAGTCTTCATGGATCTCTATTTTAGGATAGTGATATTGACAGAAATAGGTATTTCTAAACAATTTTGTATGTTATTTACCACTTATCACAGGGGGAGAGAATAGGAACTAGGTATAAACTTCACTGTATGCACATAACTCCAAAAGCTGCAACTTCAGAAATAAATGTTTGCATTGAAGGCTATATTTAGTATTAAATCTCCCATGTATAATAAATTTTCAAGCTGTTTAATTGCTGTCTCATGATGCATGAAGATGACTAGACAGGGACATTGGAGGACACATTTTGCCCTCATTCTGAAATCATAAAATTGAAATTGTTGGAGGAGCAATGGGAGAACAAGATGTTTGAAAAGCCCAGTTTTGTTTTTGAAGATCTGCCAGAGAGAGGGGAGCAATTGAGGTGTATGCTGCTTAATTGGCTTGTCATTAAAAGGTTTTTTATTTGGCTTTCCAGGAAAATCTGTCCTCACCACTAGCATTTCCTATGCGAATGAATGGGAAAAATGACTGTGACAGATCAGCATGTTTGAGCGAAATGTGGTTTAGACTTGACTTGCAAATATTTTTCTTCCTTCTTTCTTGCTACTTGTATTGTTCTGTTACAGTAAAGGCATGCCGTCCCCAACTGCCTGTCTGTCCTTACAGCTCCTCTCTATGGTAAAGATTACTAGCTCCGCTTCATAGTGACCTAGGAAATGAAGAGACTAAGAGAAGACAGAAGGGTTTTACCGGCAGAGAGGTGCTCAATGGTTTCTTTAAATGGAAGTTTTCCCACGTTTTCGATATTCTTCTATAGTCAGTACTAGAATTGAAGTTGTATCATGAAAAATTTGCTTCCCAGGTTTATAATTTTCATATTGTGCCGGACTCTACTGTACGTGGATAAAAAAATGGGTATTATGCTGCTTTTTATTTAGTCCGAAATCAGCTTATATTGATATTAAGTGTGTTTGTCTTCTCCTCAGCAGGGGAGAAGGGCAAGTGTTATGTGCCAGGATTTAATTATTGTGTTATTTTTCATTTGTAATATCATGAACAATTGTAGTAAGTAATGCTGAAACAGATTACAGGACAGATATGTTGGGAAGGCAAAAGAAGAACAGGATATAAATTGGGAAAATATGTTGAGTGCACCTCTGACATGAAAAAGCTTCTGTTCTTTATTTTCTTCTGTCTTCTCTTAAATGTTGGCTTCACTATTTGCTTTTAGGGGCATTTGAAGAGATCAATTAGTCCTTCCAGTTCCTGACATTTACTCTTTCTTCATTAACAATGCTAGCCAGTTAAAAATTATTGTAATGTTAATTGGCTTATAAAAATTACCAGGGATGACTAATTTAAGCAAAGCACAGAGTTGAAGGCAAAAGCCTGCTCAATATCCTTTCTGCTGATCCTATTGGCTTGTGAGAATGAAGAATTATGTACTGAAGGATTTCATCATATGTTTTTTTTCAGTTCAAATATGCAAAAATATTGTGCAGTTTTTAGACTAAAGTCTAGTACTTTTCATCACAGAGAAAAATAGGAGAATTACCAGAGAAAATTAGGAGATCATCAGAAGAAACAAGTGAACCTGCAGGGAATTACAGTCCATTAAGAAATTTCTATCTGTCTTGGAGGAGGTAGCAAGTGATTATTATTAGAAAAATATTCTTCTTTTGTAACAGTTGGTACCTTATAAAAGACCAGATCTGCATAGTTCAAAGTGATTATTCCTGTATTAGTATAGTCATTAAGAATTCCATGGATTTCTTTTTGCTGGGAATTTTACAAACATATAGAAATTGTTCCTGATGTACGCTTCATAATTTCTTGTATTGGTTTCATATGAGGAAATGTTAAAGGTAAAAATTTTCCAAGGTCGTCTGGAATTATGGCTAAATAATTTCTCAGACTCTGCTTTCTTTTTTCTCCTGAACCCCATCTTTCTTCATAGATTTGCCAGTTTCGTCATAGTGATCCTTGTAAGATGAAGATTTCTGAGGCCAGTTCTTGGCGAGTCTATTTTCCTGATTCAGCTTTCTCTGAATATGGTTTGTTAGTAGCTTAATTTTAACAGAAGATCTGAAATCCCACCCGGTCCAATTCCGCCAAGTAAATTTACTGTCAGGGCTAGAATGTAAGGAAGAAATCAGAAGTAAAATCAACTTTACACAAAATATAAATACAGCTGGACTAATCACTGCAATGATTGTAAGATTGTTGCAGGTGCAGAGCTTAATTACATAAAATACTAATCTAACAAGATGAAAAATGCAGATAATGAAGCCCTTTCTGACTCAGCTGCAGAGGTCTTGCATGAATTCTTTCCATTGTTTTGGAAATCAAATGTTTCCTCCAATTAAATCCCCTATTGTTTAGAAATCCAACTGTTTTAGGAGTCCAAGTCCAATTTATTATTTCTTTGATGCTTATTCTGAAGATTGCACAGGTGTTCTTCTTTAAAAGTTTTTTATAATTTCTTTTCCTGATATTACGTTTACAATTAGATTGATTTGCATGGGATAAAAAATGTGCTTGTTCTGTTTCATCTGCTACAGTTTGACTCTCAGGTACATGCAGGAAAATTCATTAACCTCTTTTCTACATGTCAGGGAAAGAGCATCTCAATACGTACATATGGAAAAAACCCTGTTCTTTAGGAGAGACTAGCTGTTGCTTAGCTTGAGTTTTGAGAATCACAGCGGAACCTAAAATAATAATTTCAGTCTTTTCATTCTCTGTGGTTATTGCATTAACTGTTCAAAGTAGAAATACGTATTTCTAAAATATTTTAGGGGTGTGGGTTAGGAGATCTCTTAAGTACCACAAGAGGGCACCTGTTTCATCTCTTTTGACTTAACAGCTTTGCTGGTGGTACCACTTCTTTGAAATTTTCCTTATTAGGAAAATGGGAACTACATAGGAGTATGAAGTTCACAGTGTTGAACGAGGAAGTAAAACATCTGAAAGAGGATAACAGACCTTGGTGTGTTTTTCAGATCCAGCTAGACTCCCTTGTCTATATAACAAATCTATGAGCTTGTGACCCTTTATTAACATTTGACTTGAGTGGTTTTTATTTTTCCTGAATTTTTAACTTGCTCAAGTGCATTTTTGGTTAACAGAAAATACGAATCGATTTGGGTAAACCTAAATGAACAATTTCAGCTATCATTTTAAAGATGGAGAGGTGCAAATGGTAACTCACTTTACTTTGCTCTATTGACAAATACAGATGTGCAGGACTTGGGCTTATGTCTCTCTCTTCTTGATAAGAGAAATACTTAACTCTTTGAAGAAGTATGTTCTGTTTACTGTGCTACAGAATATCCTGCAATGGATAACCTTGATAAATACTTTTTTCCTCGTAGCTGCTGACTTCTGCAAGTCTCATGAAGTGTTTCACCAGCTTGAGAGAAACTACCACTTGAGTGATTATATGGGATGCACCATACACATTCTTAACAGATTAGTGACCCAATTAGCTTGCTGTTAAGTCGTGTCTTGATCAGTTTGATTCATCCTATGAAGCGCTGGGTACTGTTCAAGACTGTAGCTGTGGCTAAGTTCTGTGTCATCTCTTTTGAAGCACAGCAGTATTCTAGATCCCAAGCTGAGATTCTTAGCCTGCTACACATATAAGTCTTTGTTTTCCCCTTTGCTTGATTCTGAGTAGATCAACAATTAAGAGTTAAACAACAAGCAAAAGAGCCAATTATTCAGGATAACAAAATCATATCTCTGTGGTAAAAAAGGCATGACCAGAACAAACGTAGGTTAGAAAACTAACCTATACTGATATACAATTTGTCTTTATTGTAAAACTGCTCAGGAAGAGGATGGATGTGTAAAAATATACTTATGAACAACGTGAAGAATTTATACATACACATACCCCTATGTAAATATAGAAATTTTTTTTAGATCCTGCATAATTAGTACTTTCCTGCTTTAAGACACAATTAAAAATCTCTATGTAATAGACATGTAAATGAAAACGAATCAGTTGAAAATCACACTATAATTTAGGTTTCAATCCTACAACTGTAAGTAATTTTATTTACGAGTAGTCCAGTGAAAGCTGGCTTATGCATTTATTCCAATTAGCTATGTTATTAAGTGATTGTAGAATGAAGTCATATATTTCAACAGTCATAAACACCGCAGTTATGCTTGCTGAAGAGTTTTGTTCTTACATTAGGTTTTCCCTTCATTAGTTCAATTTTACTTATGCCGTAAAGTAGTCAAGCCGCTCCTAGTACTCTTTGGCAGAGCTGTGCTGAAGTGGTAATTGCCATAAAGAAACTAACTGCATAAGCTGTAATGTTTCTTTTCTATCCAGGGAGTGGGGCAGAGGAGGATTATTAAATGTCTGTTACAACTTGAGACCATATCACTCTAGATGTACGTTTATAATTTGGGTCATGATTCAGTATCTTAGCAAGAGCAAAAAAAAAAAAAAAAAAAAAAAA
>WHYT01017494.1:606010-620032 GCA_009806455.1 Tetrax tetrax
TTTTTTTTTTTTTTTTTTTTTTTTTTTTTTTTTTTTTTTTTTTTTTTTTTTTTTTTTTTTTTGCCTATGGATATGCAAACTGGCTTTTGATGCCAAACACCTCAATGAGGAAATCTGTGCACCTCTGAAGTTCCATGTGGAGTCCATCAGCAGTGCTGCCAGGATCTTTACTTTTGCACTGTGACTTCCCACACCAGTAAAATTGAGTTTGTTTCAGTAATGAGATGTCATCAAGAGTAGAGGGAGCTTTTCTTCTTTCTGTTCTTATTAAAGCAGCAGACAGGTGATGTAGCTTGGGAACAGCTGCCAAGGAGAGACACTGACCATGAGGACTCCAACTGCAGTCTGTCAGGTCTTGATTTGGCCCCCTCTGCGTACTGTCCCCTTAGCCTCATTTATAATCTTACTCTTTTAGCTGGTAGCTTTCCACTGCTCCTTGCTTTCTGTACGTGTTCTACTTTATTTCTTTGTCTCAAATACAGACAGGTGGAAGTGACTGATACTGTTGAAGATCAGTAGGATGGGTCACAGCAGATGCCTCCGGTTCCCTAGGAGACAGCCTGAAGGGGAGGCCCTGAAGCCTCTCCAGGATGAGCAGGCAGACTTATGAGAAGCATGCAAGGGAGGGGCAGTCTTATTACCCCAATATGTTGGCTGAGGTTTAATGCATAATTGACACATGTATGGAAGACACTTGATTGAGAGAACGTTATTTATTTAAAAGCTTTTTATTAATGAAATCTGACTTGGTGATTCTGTGTGCTTGTACTATAGTTTTGAAATTTTATATGTTTTACTTGGTATTTTTAAATTCAATTTAAAATGTATAGATTGCATGGCAGTCTGGAAGGTAGAAGCATCCTGTGTACTACAAAGAACGTGAATTCTTGATTCATTTTACCTCTAAATGTAACCTTAGTGTTGTCATGCTTAGCTGTATAGTCCAGGAGCATATTACAGTCTCAGAGTTAATTATGAGGAGTTTGTGAATGGTAGCACTGTTCCATTCCTTTTGAACTGTGTTACCGTACTGACCACAGCAACAACTGCAGTGATTCAGCTTCTCGCAGTCTGAAATCTAGTCTCAATTGGAAATGTTTCCCTTTTTTCAGATCCATCAGTCCCACAGTCCTTTGTAAACTACTTGCCGTTTGCTTAATCTATCCAGGCTTTCTAGGATGAAAATGATATAGTGGGGCTGAGACAGAAAGCAAGTACTAGGTTTTTCTTCTGTGACTAGTGTTGTTTAGTGCGCGGTGTTTAAGATGATGATTGGGACAGTAAGGAGGAAGAGTAGTATGGGCTTAATGACTTGATTCATTGCTGTATCCTGCAAGTCTCTAAAGTAAGGATGAGGAGTGTTCCCACCAGAGTACAATGGGCTAATGTTAGTTTGGCATGGGTATATGCTGGCAGTTGATTATGACAAAAAATAAGGTGTAAGTTTGGGGTAAGTTTGGGTTAGAGTAAAAATTTAGAAAACTGCAATTGTAGGCTGATTCCTGCAAAGGATCTCATTAAAGATTAGATGTTTTCGATTCCTACGTTTGAATTTTGTGCCCACTGCAGAGTTGGCTGCATTCATTCTGTACTTTGAATGAAAGCTACCTTGGCAGTAGATATGGCGCAACCTTTGCAGAGGCCTGTCTGGCAAATATCAGCAACCTTTATTCTCCCTCACCCACTGTACAACCAGGGCACTATGCTGTACAAAAGAAGCAGTACTCTCTGTGAAGTTTCCTAGTCACTATTTGCTGGTGAAATGCAAAAGCATGCTGCTGCTGCCTCGCTTAAGAGGGCGGAAGTGGGACCGTCATAAGCCAGGCTCATCGGAGGAGGTTTGGATCTGGCTCTCCTAATAAAATAGCCATTTTTCCTAAGTCTGCTGGTGATGGAGGTCGTCATTCAAAGGATGTTTTCCATCACTTCTGCTGCTCTAATAGCATCTTGAACTCGTATATCCTAGTAAAAAGGAGGATTTGTCAAAGAGAACAGGACAGACTGACCGAAGAGTGTTATGAAATGGCGTGTGAAACGGGTGCTGAGGCCTTTGCTAGGAAGGCCACCTGTCCTTGAGCTGGGACTTTCTGGCAGCTGGCAGAAGTACAATCAAAATGCTGACCAGTTTTGAGCAGGCAAGTTCACTGCAGGAATACCTGGAATCGCTATCTGCAGTCACAATGTCCCTGAGGAGTCCGTGTCCGTTTGAAAAGAGAAGGAACTGGTATAATCTACATGTGCTTATGGTAGTTTTCAGGGCACAAACTAAAGGAGGGGAGTGAATCTGGGTTTTCAAAGACGGAGACACTAGTTTCCTAAAGGTTTATTGAGTCTTGATGCTAATGGGAACAAATGTCCTCTTACAGATTTTGGGGTCATTAGCTCCTTAGACATCACTGGTTTAAAAATCAAGTATATTGGAGTAGTGTGATGCCTAAGTAATGAGGACAAGGGAAGAGGGACTTTGCTTTTGTCTGTTGAAAACATGCTTAAAGGATGTAAATGCTTAACATACCACAAAGAAATGCATGTTGATGTGTTACGTTGATTTCATCAGCAAACTAGTAATCATATTGCAAAAGAACCAAGCCATAACCTCACTCAGCATGACCTCCTGGAGCCCAGCACGTTGTTTCAATTTAATATCCTACTTAGATTATGTTATTCAAGTACCATTGAGTGCTAGTGATAATCTGTCCTGATATTGCTGCAGGACAATTAGGCCATTTGGCCAAATATGCTTTTTTATTTAACTGAATAATGATAAAGAATCATATCCTTCACATTGATATGTTGTAGACAATTGGCATCTAGAGAAATGAAAGACATAGGCAATCTGTATAAATCAATATTTGTCATCTGAAAAAAAAAAAAAAGAAAAAATCTTTAAATATATGTGAAGCGTTATTTACTAATAGAAAATATGCAGTATGATGTTAAATGAAGTTATAGTGATTTTTCTTAGCAAGACAATAATCCAACCAACTGTTCTTCAGTACTCCAGCATAACTAAATTGCTTCCTTGTGATTCAGTACTCTGAATGTCAGGTATATGATTACCTCCATCTTGTTTCCTTCCTACTTGCAAATGTGTGTTTAATTTTCAAAATATCACCCATTCAAATGTTTTTATCCTGTTATGCTACCAATTGCTATATTTTAATCTCATCTGAAAATTAATTTTGTGTTCTGCAACTTAGAATAGGATTTGCTTTGCTTTTTTCATCTCAGAAGTCTTAAATTCTGGCAACAAAGGCTGTATTCTACTAAAATTGCTAAAAAGTGGTGTATGTCAAGTTCTTAGAATGCAGTGTTTCAGATGGAAATGAGAGCCGCTATCAGTCAATGTCCCTAAGTAGTATTTGCTTTGTTTGTATGACTGTTAAAAAGGAACAGGATTTCCAATTATTATTACAGAACTCTACATATTTTCTTCTGTGAATGGCAAAGGTAAGGCTTACAGAAGTGTCTTCTAGAGTAAATGATAGTCAGTGACACAGGCGAATGAACCCAGAGATCATGTTTGTTTGTCTTTTCATAAATTAAAACTGATAATAGCTTGAAAACCTGCAGCCAACACATAATAGCAATAAATCTGTATTTACATAACGTGAAAGGAGATGATATTCTGTAAATTCATAACCTGTGTAGGCTGTGTGCCTGACAGCCTCGAACTGGCTGAGTGCCTAAGTAAATGAGTGGGAAGGACAACTTACCTTCTTGTGGAATATTCCACGGAGGTGAAAACCTGTGATTTTTCTAAAGTAAAGATCAAAGGCACCAGCTGTTTTTTTTTTTTATTCATTTGGTTTCTTTTGAAGAAAAGAAAAGATGGATCACTGTGATGTTAAATTTTTTAAATGGCAATGTGTTTCAGGAACCTTGTTTATTTACTAGCTTTTTTTTTATTGAGATAGTTTGCAAAGTGAAGGGTAAAATATAGTGGCATATTCTGTATACTTTTGTTTAACTAGAATGGATTTGTTTTCCATTAAAGCTATTTTGACTGCTTTTGAATGGAGAATATGGAGAATTTTAATATACCTCCTTCATCCAGTCACCAGTATGTCCATGACGGTGCAGTGAAATACCAGGAAGGAAAAGGGAAGTTACTCAAAAACGGTTACTGCGCATTTTGCCTTGTAAAATGTCTGTGGCCTGCTGGCAAGAAGTCGTTAAGTGCATTGTGAATTATCCTCGGACAATATCACTGTATATCAGTAAACAAGATAAATTTCAGACTAAGTATTAAATAAATGGAAAAAGTCACATCCCCATCAACAGCAGGATAGGGACAAGGAAATTAAAGATGTGTTGCAGTGGCTGAACTTGGATAATGCACATGTGCCTCATGCTCCTGAGTTCATTCCCTGACTGCAGCCAGGAACTGGTGTTGGAATGTTGGAAGTATAAAGATAGCCCTGAGAGTCTTGAGGATCCACTATTGTAAGGAAAGCCACCTGTGGATTGTACAATTGTGCCAGCAGGAACAAACAGGCTTTAATTTTCTTTTTTTCGTGGCTGTGTGTGAGCTAAGACATTTTGATTCAGCCAAAACTTAGAGGCCTCTCAGAGTCTCTGCTCATAAAAATTGGTTGTAGTCCCAGGAAACTAGTATTGAGGTCAGTAAGGTTAGGTCACCTTACCAAGAATTGATTTTTGGGGCCTAAGATTGTATCCTGTGTTGATATGCTCAAATCATCCCCACTGGCACAAAGGTGCATCTATATGTGCCAGTTGTAATACCCTGAGTAAGTGTAAGCTGTTCAAAGCAGAATGATTCATCGAAAAGTAGATAAAAATTGCATACATCAGTAGTAAACTTAGTCTACTGGATCAATTAAGAATGCTTGGGTTGTTGAATCTGATCTGACCTCCAGGCTCAGTCACATTACCATGGTTTTTGGTTGGTTGACTATGTGGGACAAAATATGCAACATCTGGCTCACAAAATGCTGTATACGGGGTAATATTGACATTGACGTACTCTTTATTAGTTGCTGTTGTCTTTGGAACCTTTTTCAGTGGACGTACTGAACTCAGTGACTGATTATTTGGTAGGTCACCTCTGAAGACTGAAATTATTATTCCAATGCTTCTCTCCTTGAACTAACACTCAAATGATGGGGCAGTGAAGGAAAGGGGAATTATTTAGGTTACAAGAGCAATCTTCTAGAAAGTAATAAGGGTCGCTTCTGCTATTTGCAATTTCTCAGTTTGTGACATTTGAGAAAGGTCTTGTACCTGTCAATGAACTGGTGATTAAATGTTGTACGATTTTGAGATATCTCTAAGAAGTATCTGTATGACCTCATAACGTAAGAAGTGAAGCATTGCTGAGAGAAATGACTATTGGGATTTTTTATTGTAAAAAAAGGAAGTACTTAATTTCTGACAAGCTGGAGAAATGAATGATGTTGCCAAAATACGAGATAGATCCAAAAGCTAAGAATGTACCTACATATGTGAAAGGAATGTGCCCACAGACTGTTGCAAAACTCCCTTCTCAGAAGATATATCAGTTTTGCATCATTTCAGTGACCGATAATAATGTTTCAATTTACATTTGAAACTATTAATTATTTGCAATGCTGTCAGTTCCCATGTGCCCCATGACACTGTGTTCCCTTCGTACCATCTGTACCTATGATGTATTTATACATCAATACAGATGTGCTCAAGAACAGCACTCTCACTGTAACTTGCTCAGGAATTTATCCCTCATTTTCTGGACTGACAATGAACACACCACTCTCTTCTCTGGTAGGAAGAGGACTTTCTACATGGAAAGTTACTACATTGATGTGAAAATTCAGTTGTAATATTAATTATGCAGGAGAAACAAGCTATGCAGAGTTACTCTTCTGTGGTTTCTTAGGCTTTCTAACTGATCTTGTTTACGCCACATGAAATTTGGAGAGAATAAAGTTTTGCCAACTTTTCTTAAGTGATTGGCCATGATATCACTTCGTTGCACTCTTCTGTACTCTTCTCCTAGCCACTAGAAAATGTCATCCTTCAACAGCTTTGCAGAATGGCCCTAGGACTAGGTGGGTCCCAGAGGTCACTTCCAGCCTAGGTTCTAGGTTGTTCTGCATTGAAGATTAGAGCTGCAAGCAGGCAGAATATTTGGTGCTTTAAAAAGGTCGAGGTGATCAGGACACATTTGGGGCATAAACTGTCATTTGAGGGATCTTAGGAAGGGGCTAGTTGAGGAAAATTTACATGCCTATTAGCCTGTTAAGGAAACTTGTAAGCAGATGCTGCTGGAAAAACTAACAGCAGACACTAATTGCTTACCGGGTATGAAGATTGCCTCTTCAGCTTACTCAAAGACGTGTACATGCCAACCCATAAGTTGTTTTTTTTTTTTTAAGTGTTGACTAGAGCTCAATTTTTGAAATAAAGGAGTCACTTTACATTTTAAATAATGTTCAATTTGCATTTGAGAAAAGCCTTGCTAGAACTTGTGAAATGAGAAGACCCTTTTCCACTGACCCGAAGGCCTGAATTGGGGCATGTGACTGTGTCTATGCTGCCTGTCCGTCCTTGGCAGCTCAGAATTGCTGGTTCCCACAGGTGGACCAGGCTGTGGTGAGGTGGCCCATTGCCTCAGCAGTGCCAGGAACTTAACGAGAAGGGTTGCTTGTTATCTTACTTGAGTTTGCAGTCACAAGCCTTTTATGAATGATCTAGTACAACAGACTTTTTAAATATAAAAGTTCACATTTCTTATATGTTCTTGGTAAAGAAGTATACAATCATTTTCCTCTAGAGAGGTGGCTATTTCCTTCTGTGGTAAGCATAAACATCAAGTCAGCTTTACCTGGCATTTCTTTTCGAGGACTTTAAAATCCTTTGAGTTTGAAAATAATAGAGCAGGGCAAGTATATTAGTAGCATTCAGTAATTTGGCTTTTGAAATAAAGTTTTAGCTTTTGAATACAGAAACATATGCATACTAGTATGGCACTATATGCGTAATCTGTATGCTTATTATGTGCATATATTTATATTTTCAGCATAATACAGTGTAATTGAAAAGACCTGTGCAACAGCAGTCAATGGACTATTACGTGGAAGTAGGTAGGATTTACTTACCAAAAATCTAATCAGTTTTTACATGACTTCAGCATTTTCAAAACGCAGGACGTGTAATAACAACTTCAGATGCTATGCATAGTAAAATTATTTAAATGTATTCCACTTTCCAGGTTTCAAGGTCACAATGAAATATTAACTATTCCTTTTCTTTTGTTATCAAGCAAGTAGTACAGACCACTTAGAGAAGAAAACTTCTATTAGGACAAATGAATACATAATCAGGCAAGCTTAAGAAATAGTTATCTAAAATAATTACAAAGTAAAGCAGAGCCTGAAGTGGACAAGTCAGTATTTTTTGTTTCAAGATGGTTAAGGGTGTTTAAAATGCATTATTCATGCCATATTCTTATGACACAGTAATGGTGAAATTATTTTTGTAAATTTAATTTTAAAATGTGATGCATTTTGAAAAAATATAAGATTCAAGGGAAATCAAATGTCACCTTGGCTAAGCCTGCTCAATGCAGCATATAAATGAAATGCTCATCTTATTCTCATTCTGACTACCAACCTCCTACTTTTTTTTTTTGGTCTGGAAAGGGGACAAAACTCATACCGTCTCATGACTGCAATGCTGAAAAGAGCAAAGTCACAAAACTCTGCAGGATTCTTCATTTTCTTAGCTATAGTTATGTTTATTGAGGTCATTTATTTCAGGATAGGTCTGTATTGTACTTAAACCAACAAGTTCAATGTAATCTTTTCCAATCAAACTTGTAAACTATGAACTCTGTGCTTTATGTTGTGTTAATATGCCTCCAAATTTGGTAATTTTGAATATTAGTAAAATGTCTTACAGTGAATGGTATTTTGAGACAGATGTATTGATACACATTATAAAATAATTATAATGATAGTGGCTAGAGACATAAAGTTATATATTAATCAGAAGCAAAAACTGGTAGGATTGCTTATGTACGAACAAGACATGACTGATACACTGCGGTGTTTTCCAAAATATGAGAAGCTGTGTGCTTTGATTGTTAATAATCAAAAAGGTCTATTTCTATATCAGTTCCTAAGACAATCTGGATGCTAATCACAGACCCTACCATAAGATGTTTTACAGGAACAGTTGGAAGTGTGGAGCTTAGAGAGAAAATAGGTGAAGATCAACCACTCCGGACAGTTCTGGTTACAGACAATGCAGAGGAAGGCTGCATACTTTCAGCTCCTTGTGATTTTTAATGGCTCCGTTAAGTAACGTGCTGCGCTCTACTCATCAAAGAACCATGAAGATGCAGGTTTCTCCACCAGAAATACCTGTTTATATTCTGAAACACAGAGAACTAGTGTTTACTATATACCCCCCATCTCAGCTTTGGTTTTTTAACAGCTAGATGGTGCTGCTTGAATATTTAGTATGCAATTACTGTTTGGTTTTATTATCATAATGTTAAGTCAAAGATCAAGATTCAGAAGAGGGAGAATGCAAATTCGCTGCAAGTCCCAAAAGGCTTACAATCCAAGTAAAAGGGTGTATCTTCCCTGCACTTAACTGACTTCTTTCATGAAAGTGGTGATGACAGGGACTGAGAGAAGTGTCTGTAAACTAACCCAGAATGGGAGGCAGTGAGCAAATGATGCTGCTGAACTATTTTTATAAGAATTACAGCAAAAGCGAGGGTTAAAAGAAGGATATAATAGAAGCCAATGAAATAGCTTTTAGAGGGGTTCCTCTAAAGTGAGAGCAAGATTTGGAGAAACTTATTGAACACTATAGCATGTGGGTTAAAGTGCCGATATTAGGGCAGATTGGGAGTGAGGTTTAACTTGTGAGTAATAAATGAAAAATAAGGACTGCAGTGAATGTGAATCATGAAGGACTGTGCAACCGAAGTCAGGTAGTTTATGTATTAGAGGACAGCTATGACTGGCTGCCATGTAGTCATGGTTGTGGGCTAGGAAAATAAGAATGAGTGAGAATATAAGCAACTGAGACACAATGAAGCCTGGATTATGTCATAATGTTTAGTGTAAGAGTTGGAGTTTTTAGGTATTTTTTGGGGATCATAAAGTGAAATAAATATTTCTGTTGAGGGAACAGCAGTTACTTATATTTGTGCCCTTTATTAAAAAGCGCTTTACAACTTGCTAACAACTTCATTTTGTGCCAGAAGATCTCCAAGCATAAATATGAGAGGTAGTGGTATTCAAGAAGGTGTCCCAGACTTTGAGGTTATATCAGTAGCAGGTACAGAAGATAGGCAACTGCCTTGTGAAGTAGGAAAATGGTTTTTCAAGCTGCATTGTCAGCTTGAAACTGGAATGTTTTCAAGGAACTTGTTTCTGTTTATGTGCAAGTTTGCTTGCTTCTTTTATACCTTCTCATGTAAAGCCGTGCCTCAGCCATCTTACTGTTTAGTATTTCTCCTCCAATGGCAGATGAGTGATATATACAAAAATTATACTGTTGTTACCATTGACATCCCATGGAGAATATCAGATAATGAATTATTTTTCTCTTTGAGAAGCGGAGAATATGTGAAAATGGCAGCATTTTAGTATTTCACTTTCATTATAGCATTTCTATCTACAGGGTATGCTACTTATGTCTATAACATTTCATCTTACTGCTTAGCTGTAAAAATGCTAGATAAGACTGATACAATTATACGCCATAGCTTTATTTAAACTGCTGTGATTTATGGAAGATATTACTGAGTTACCATACAAGTTTCTCACTGAAGTAGTAGGCAGATATGGGTGGGGTTTTTTTTCCTGCTATTTTTAGCATTAGAATCTTGATACATTAGAAATTTTCAGTTATATAAATTTAGGATTTCATTTTTTTGTGTGTGTGTTTATATATATATGTGTGTGTATGTTCAGGCATGTACAAGCATTTATTTAAAAAGTTCACTACCATATTTGTAGTATAATAGATGAAGACTGATATGTTTAAAGCAGAGCAAGAGCCTAGGGCAGATTCTTTGTTGCAAACTGTCCCACCTTCAATGAGTTTGACTATATTTATACTGTTTGGATCATATAAAGCTAATTCAGTCTCCCTCCTGCATGGGCAGGTATTTACATGTCAGTACCTCAGATGGTAGTTTAAGGCTTACTAATGCATTGCTGAGGGCTCCCTTGACTTTCAAAGTGCTTATATAGAAATGAAATGAACAAGTTTTTCACGCTCATCTTTACCACACTTCTGCTGAAATGGAAAATATCAAGAATCATGGAGTTTTCGTTAAAGGTTATCCTGTTTCTTAAAGGGAATTTCTGACTCCTTTGACTTAAAAAAAAAAAAAAAAAAAAAACCACAACCAAAACCAAACAAAAAACCCAAACAAACAAACAAAAAAACCACACAAAAAACCAACCACCAAAAAAACCCACCAAGCCCCAGTGTTTTGAAAGGTGTTATTAACTTATAGCTTTTGCATTAATCCATAGTATTGTTTAATTGAATTCAGCTTCTGGGAATTAGTTCCACAGTAGGTATGTTTCCACCATGCATTTTGGTAATTAGAAATTTTAAAGTTTTATTTAATGTATTAGAATTACAGCGAGAGCAATTAAGATGCAAAATAAGTCAAAATGGTCTCTATTATTATTAAATAAGAAAAACGTGACATTTGCTAGGTTCTAAATTAAACGTCAACACAAGGGAGTACATAAAAGGGCAAAACCTGATGGTATTTTTGAAATGGTCATCCTAAGATGCATAGATGGAAATCTAATATTGTTTCCTGAGTTTCGCTTTATGTAGGAATAGAAGTCTCAGTGATATGCTCCTTATTAATTTTATTTTAAAATGTGTTGGTTTTTTTTTTTTAATTGGTGGTATTTCTAAAACTAAAACATTACGTAAACTTTCCCTTTAAAATGATAGTAATCACTTGGTTAATTTGTTTGATCAAAACTGGATTTTGGGTAGTAAATAAGTTATGATGATTGCTTGCTTCCTTAATATTTCACTATCCTTCACATCTTTTGTTTAACTTATTAGTCTTGCTGCACTTGGTATACAGCAGGTTTCTGAGAGCCTGTCACAGGTCGCTCTTCTTGAAATCCAAGACATCTTCATTTGACAGTTAGAAACTATCCAGGCAGATTATGAAGAAAGACTTGGCTATTTCCGGTATTTTCTTCCATGAGAAATACGAATGTTTGGTTACTGTACAGTGCAACTCACTCTGATATGTGTTATCCACAAGTAAGAGTTTATTTGTTTGAAACTTGCTCATCAAACTCTGAGATTTCACCCTTTGAGAAAAATGTGTCAGTATGGAAGACTTCTCTCTTGTTAGAGGGAAGGCTCATTCCACTTTGTGTTCTGTGGCTTAAAGAAGTCTGTAGAGTAGACTCACATGTACAACAACTGTGACTCTTCTAATTGCATGGTATTGAAAGTTAATTCTGGGTGTCAAATGTAATGCAATATTCTTCCTGCACCCTTCAATCCTCCACACACAATCTGCGCAGTATTAGGGAGTTTTGAAAGCATTACTCTTTCGAATATACCCAACTCTGCCTGTAGATCTTGTAACAATTCTTTTTCTTCACCTCCCCATTCAGTAAAGAACGTGAGCATGTTAATGAAATTCATGTCTGGAAGCCTCTCTAAGTGTTCGGACATGTAAGAGGTCTGGTGATAGCAGCTTTTTATTAATTCTCGTTAGGCAGTTCTGTAAGTCTGGGTTTGCAGCCCTCAGGCCTACCAGAGCTCTTGCCAAATGCAGAGTTACGGAACTCCCAAGAATGCAGCACACAAAGAACAAAAATCTATAACAAATAATGGGAGGGGAAAGGAAGTTTCATGCAAATATAGACAGTCATCACAACTAATATGCTGAAGTTATTAGAAAAGCTGATTGGTTAGGAAGATAGTTTTCTTTCCCTTGCTTGATGGGAGACAATCCAGTTTGGGCCCAGTATGACACTGCATTACAAAAATGTTGTAGTGGAAAACTTAGAGCTGTGTGGATGGGCTTGTAGTGGATTAGGCCAGGTGGTAAGAGCACAAGTTTAGGTGCTTCAAAACTGAGAGTGGTCAGGAGCTTTATGGCATGTATGTTTACACTTGTTTTCTTTTTTAATATTTTGCTCTTAGGATTTTCTGTTGGCTTAAGCCAATGTACATGAAAGTTTGATTGAGCTTAGAAATGCCTAGGGAGTTAATGGGAATTCTGCTTGAATGACTTCAAGAAAGGGTTCTTCCTTGAAGGTCTCTTCTTCCATTATGCATCTGCTAGTGAGATGATTATGATCTTATTCAAAACACTCAACTACTTGTTCATAGTATGTATATTGATGTGCACATTTGACATGAAGCCATGTAACTATGTAGCTGTTGTCACAAGGAGAATGCTTTAAAATATTAATCACAGGTTAATTGAGTGCCATGATGTTGAGCATGTAAGGAGCAGTTCTCAGCCAAACTTCCTTCTTGATGTCCGGGCAGTTTTCACTCTCTGTTTCCATGTTTCTTTCCCCACAGGTGTCTTCAGAGGAGCAGTGCAGTGAGTTTCCTCTTCCTCTCACTTAATGTAACTTTTCTCTGGGGATATTAACTGAAATCTTACCTGTGCTGAATTCAAAGGAAATCGACTTGAGTGTCATGAACACTGTTTAACACTTTGGGATTGAAGGAAAAATTGGTGTGAAAAGTAATAATTTCCAAGTGCTAGAAAAGGGCAAGTGGATATTTTGATACATGTTCATATTTGCCAGAAGAAAAGACATTCAGCCAGAAAATTGTGTAGTACTTAAAACTACAGGATACAAAATAGTTTCTTTGCATGAAGCTAGTTTTTTGTCTTTAAGCTTACCTTATGTTTGATATGTTTTCAAACGTTGCTAAAGAAAATGCATGCGAAAGGAGGAAAAGGGCACATAGCCTAATAAAATTATTTTTCATTGCTAATTTTATGTTAAGTTATTCCAGTACAGACTGCTTCTAAATGTAATTTTTAGTATTTTTTTTTTGTGTGAAGGAGAGGTAGAATAATGTTTCTGTCCAGAGGAAAATCTTATGACCTGACCTCTGTATATATGTGATGGAAATGAGCTTGGAACAAAGGGGAGCAGTTTAAGGTGAAATGACAACTCACACAAAATGAGTTGTGTTTTTGTTTGCTGCCCAGTGAAAGCTGTCCTTGTTGTAAACCTCTCAAGCACTGCATCGATTCCAGCTCACCAAGGTTTGGTTCAGGTTTCTTCCAGAACTGACACTCATTTTAACCCAGTTTAACTTACCATTGTTTTTGGAAATACATTTCATGTTTTCTCTTCTTACTTAGGGCAGAAGAGATCTGGAAGTCTGTTGTGTTCTACCATATAAAACACCAGATATTCAAAATCCTTCACTACCTGCAATGTGAATGTACAATGAAGAAATTCAGTTTTCTTTCCTAGAATAAATAGTCTACAAATCCTTATGCTGTGTTCTATAGTATTGAATTAACCTTTACCTGACATTTAAGTTAAATAATTTTCACGCCTTTTCAGAACATAATTAGTAAAATGGAAATAAAATGGCTTTCTGGAAAGAGATATCACTAAGCTCTGTTTAACTTAACTGTTCAGCTGCTGAGAGATATCAAACACACTACATGAGCAGTTTCTTCAGTGTATCACAGGACAACACAAAATTTTTTTGCCACTGTATAATAAAGCTATATTTAGATGAAATGCAAGGTATTTTTCAGTGAAGTTTCCCTGAAGTAATTGTGCTTTAATACTAGGATTTTTCTTCTTGTTATTTTTCCACGAGTTTATTTGCTAGGATTATAAAATAATTTCCCTGTTTTCAAAAAGCAGCAGAACTGAGAATTGAAACTAAGTTTAATACGAAATCTTAGTTTAAGTTCTGCTGAGAAATTGTAGGGTATGTTTTGGAATAGGCCCAGTGTGGGTTTGTTTTTTTTTATTTTTTTTTAATAAAAATAGTTTTTTTTTTTTAAAATTT
>WHYT01017494.1:624051-634221 GCA_009806455.1 Tetrax tetrax
TTATTTGTCGTTTTTTTTTTTTTTTTTCCAAGTAACTTTATTTGATCTAGCTTTTCCTAAATATAAATGATGGAGAATAATTTAAGAATAAATTGTATTGAGACATTTGTCTTTCATAGTATTGCTATCACAATAATGGAGAGCACAGCTTCAGTTTATGCATTAACAGCAGCTTTGCTGTCAAGAAATACACATAAGGCTAAAACATAGGCATGACAAGAATGGAAATGGCTGAGCAGAAAGCACTATAATCAGTGATAAGAAACTTGTGGAGATAAATTCTGTTGATTGGCAAAGGGTTCTACTCTGCATGTTTACTTTGGATGGGACTGGAAGAGACTACAGTTTGGTGATTTTTACCCTGTAGCCCCATGAGTCAGTTCCCGTTGTCACCAAAATCGGGAATCAAACTCCTTAACACCAATGTAGCATTAAGAAGTGGGAGTTCTTTATTGCAGCGCTGGATGCACTGGGGAGCCTTCCACCGAGCATGCATGCTGGTCTAAAAATCCAAACGGAATATATTCAGTAACTTCATACAGGATCATCAACAATTCCTGGAATATTGATATATAGTCATTAGTTTTTCCTAGAAATCATTAAAGTATTCCCCACCCACTTGCACATGCTCAGTCTTCTGAGTCAAGGGTTGTCTGGTGGTCCTGGGGAGCCATCAGAGTGCCCCTTCCTCGAATCTGCTGGTTGGGCTGTCCTTAAAAATCTCTATATATGGTCTGGAGAACAGGTCATGGTGTTCCTCAATCATCTTTATTTCCAAAGTACTGGCTCAGAACCCATTTTACACTCCATCCTCGAGGCCTACCTTTGTTCTATCATCCCTCTGTATTACCACAGATATGCTAGGCTAACTTTCATCAAACAGAATAATAAATCTTCCTGACAATCCTAAAACTACTAGTTCTCTCTAAGGATTAATAGATTGCATATGAGGTCTATCCTGTGTGACTGCAGTTATATAGATAGCGAAAACTGCCTAATATTTCTATAATTTTCAAAAATCATGTTTTGCTAAAGTTCTATTGCTTAATCATTTTATGTCATATAACATTAAGGCCTGCACCTAAAGGTAAAACGATTTTGTTTAGCCAACAGGCTGACCTAATTCACACAGACTTTGTCTCTTCTCAGTAATGAAGAGTTGAGACTCAACAACTAGCTGCTGTATGACTCTAAAACTTTCATCATGGTCAATTGTTCATAGAAGGAAGTTAGCAGCAGAGTTTTGGAAAGAAGCACAGCTCTTACAAAGTCTACCACAAACCCTCAATAATTGCTGTCTGTGTACTCATATGGAGGATAAATCAGGATGTTCCATGATTCTATGATTCTATGTTCCATGGTCTATAGTAATGTTTAAGGAATTGCAGATAGTATGACGCAGGGTGAATAAGCAAGCAAATATGTTAGCTACATATAAATTGGCCACAGTGGTACATACTGTCTACTTATCGCAGAAATTATCGATACCAGCTACAGTGAAAAGTAATCTAATTGGGAGATATTTCTGGATCCTGGGGCTATTTCAATGACAGCATTAATATTCAGACCACATATAGGTATAGGATTTAAGGAATAAATTTAACTTTATAATATGTGTACATTCAGAATAGTTCTGATAAACTTTCAGAGTTTCAGATAGATGTAAAGACTAACCTAATCTAGTCTGAATTGTATGTATTGGTTTATTTAAAAACAAGTAAAACTACTTTTGTCTCTTTCAAAAACTGTTAGCTGAAGGGATTTCTCAGGAAAACCACTCAGAAGACTCTCCAAATATGAAAGTTTAAAATGCAAGCTTGTGCTGTGCAAGGTCATTTTTAATTCCTAGTTAACTTGAAAGACTCTGAATGTCAAACTGCACTAGGAAAACCTTGATACATAATTAGAGGCTGGAAAGACTCAGTGGTGTCTTTTATTGCTTAAAAGAGTAATTTAATTACTGTCCATATGCCCCTTTAGGCCTGACTAAAGCCCCATGTTGCTTAAATAGACTTGATTAGTGGAAGTGTTTCTATGAAACAAAAATCTTCACCTTGCTCAGCCAGTCTTGGATGAGGCCTTTTTCAGCATCTCCTGCTTTTCAGTTTCACAGTGATAATACTACAAGCAGAGAGACTGCTAATTCATCTTATTGAGGCATTAATGACCCAGTAACTCGAAACTTATTTTTAATGATTAATTTTGGATCACATAGAGCTTTTTCAAATGTTGTGTTTTTTTTTTTTTTTTTTTTTTTTTTTTTGTACCAGATAAAAATTTATCATATAACAAGTCTCACAAAATATTTCTTATATTGATTTTACGGACTTTTCAAACAACCTTTAGATGTCTTTCTTCTCAATATGTATTAGTGGAGTATGTTGTTATTCCTATTATACAGGTAGGGAATTGAGGCTCAGGAAAACTCCAGTTTGTCAAGGTGATGGAAAAGACAGGACTGAAGTGAGGGCTCTGATAGATCATCACAAACTTGTCAACTTGTGTTTCCAAGAATTATTGCGTGTCATTCATTCCATATGTGGAAGCACTAGCACTCTCTTTAAATTTGAGGAAGTAGTAGCTCTTTTTGTAACAGATTTTAAAAATAGATTGTCATTTTGATTTCGTAATTTTTCATACACCAAACACAGGACTGTTAGGAATGCTGGTTCATTAAGCCTCACAGTGCTATCTGTAACAGGTAGGTACTCATATCTGAATAATATTTCAGTATCTTGTAAGAGCACAAGAAGAGCTTTTTGAGAGAGGTAATTAGGCTGGAACAGAATTCACACGGTAAGCTGTAGCAGTGTTTGATTAAATCTTAATATCATATGAACATTAAAAAGATTTTCAATTTGATACTTGTAATATCAAAAACAAATTTGAAAGTAGATTTTTTTTGGGAGATTGTATTGCACTGGCCAAGGAAAATTATTATGGGAACACTAGCAAATACTAATGAAGATGTGCAATATTGTTAGCATAGTAATTATTAGTACCATGATCTCTGAAATGAACAGTAAAAGTACTGGCCTAATCCAAATAACTATAAAGAACAATAAGTGTTGTAAGGCTTGGACTTACTGCTGAAAGACGTGTCTTTTTTTTTTTTACTGAATGATTGAAGCTTCTTTTTCTTCCTTTGGGTACAAGTATTGATTATTACTTTTTATCTGCCTTGAGCAATGGGACACTATTTCTGCACTCATGTTTTTGTGCAGTATAGTTTATCACCTACTCATTGCAAAAATTCACACCAGAAAGATAAAAACCAAAACACCCTCCTTGTACTTCTGGGGTTAAAACCATCACATTCATGCCTGAAAATAATTTGGAGCTTTCTAAAGGAAAAAATAATGTTTCCCATGGTTATTAATGTGATTAAAAAAAAACAAACCCAACCAAAATAAGATATTAGAGCATCATGCTTTGTAAATTTTAGCGATTGATGTTACGACTTTTTTTGGGGGGGGAGAGTGGCGTGGTGGTATAACATTTTTTATTCAATTGTGATACTTCTAAATGTACCTTTTCTAGCTACCCCTGGGAAATCTTAGGATGCTTATCTTTGAGAAGTGATAAATGGAACTGAGCATCAGAATAGAAATCATAGATCAAGAAATGAATAGCTGCAGTGATTGTATTGAATTGCTATCTGTGGTGTACTTTAGTCGAAACCAGAATGATCCCAAAGAAAGAGGAGATCAGACAATCAGCATTTTTTATATTTCAGGGACATTGGAATTTTTCACTTGTGTGAGTTCATATTTGCAGCTTGCAGTAAAGCAGGCAAAAGTGTAAAACGAAGTCTAGAACAAGTCTTAGACACTAGACCACTGGATAACACTGTGCTTGTGAACAGGCACCATTAATTGGGGTATGGCATGCCTATTTGTGACCAGCCAGACTTTTGACAAATAGGAAGCATCCCCTGCGCTTAAGTAATATCTGTTCTGTTGTTTACAGTTTTCCAACTTTTGTATTAAAATAACTGAAATTAAAAAGTTGCTTAACCGCTAACTTTTTCTCCATTATTTCATAAGACCATACCTGCACAGGGCTGCTTTTTGTGAAAATATTTGCATAAATACATTAGTTTACAAATACTGAGTGTGTGTTTGCATATAAAATGCCTAACATGAGAGAAAAAGCTTTGATGGCTGTCAGTGCTTTCTGGGTCCGTTTGCTGAGCCTTTTAACTTCATCGAATGATAAAAGTAGTATGTAAAATAGGTACATTTGCAGAGTTATACTCTCTTAAGATACTGCCTTTCATCAAAGTTTAGTATCCACAACCCTCAAGCTGATAGCTCATTGTTAAGGACCCTTCCACCTTTTGTTTCTTGCAGAGAGAAGTAGCGTACAAGCTGTAAAGTCTGAAAACAAGATAAAGTTAGATTTTAAGTAAGGAACTATGGAAACACAGTAAGCATTTCTGCCTAACTTTGCTTACAACGAAGGATGTGATCAGAAACAACAGAGGCAGGAACAAGTAAGTACAGCACCTCTGGTGATATCCTGGCTTCACTACAGTACTATGGAGAGGCAGGCTCTTAAATGCTGGTTTACTGTTCTTGCCACTAATGAGCAATTTCCTGGTTGCAAATGTTTTGATTGACACATATTATGTTGTATTGGTCTCGATTTCTTACAGTGTTATATTGGGTGCTAATAATTGTGTTGCAGACATTGCTCTTTCCTATTGAAGCCTCTAAAAAGCGAACATCAGACCATTGCTCCACACCAAAACTGCCAGCACTGAAAGCTTGTGCTGCTCCTCACCGGCATTTGCCAGCTCATCTACAGGCCCCCAAATACTGGGGCTCTGGGCTTTCCTAGACGACCAGCACTCTGACATTTACTATTAACATGCTTATTTTTGGGGGAAACTTGTGAACAGATCTTTCAGGTGCTATTAACTGAGCAGAAAATAGAAATTTTGCCAGTGCCAGGCAGAGGTCCTAACAAAATCTGAAACAGATTCCAGTGGCATGGAATTTTTGAAATGATCTTTAAGAGGTTAATAGGATTTATGAACGATACTCTCTTAAATTATTTTAACAATCCCCATCGTAATTATCACAGACATATAAAAGTTTCAGGGGTTGGTTGAGTCTGAGTATCCAAAAGTTCACAGGCTTATCGGAGCATACAAACATCTTTTAAAATGGCAGATTTGGACTTAAAATGTTAAGTAATCTAGAGATTTCTGGCACTTTTAGTTTGGGTCAATATTTCTGTACTACCCTTCGTCCCACTACTGCCTGGAGTTTTAAAGTACAAAGGAGGGTATGTTTAGAGAAAATACCCAAAACAAAATGAAAACCCAAAATAAAACAAAAACCCCAAACCCACACCAAAACCTAATAAAATCAAAACATTCAGAATACCAAAAAAGTCTTCAGAATTCTAAATAAAAGTGATTCAAATTTGTTTGTAAAAGGAACTTCGACATTGTCTTGCACAGACAGCTGTCCTTGATTATGATGGATAGTGCAGTATTTGTGCACAGATAGGTAGAAAATATACACTACAGTTTAATTGTACAGCTTTCCACATCAAGCGCTTAACAATGTGAAGCAGTTTATATTCTTGTGTGATTTCTCTCTTACGCAACTATAGTCCTAAGCAGATGTAGGATGCAATTCCAGGCAAAACATTTATTTTCTGGCTTCTTGATGGAAATATGTAAATGTTAGGTAACATGTTTTGCAGAGGTCTTGCCTCCTCTGAAGCATCAGACTGCAAAAGTTTGTAAAATGCAAACAGATGAAGCAGGCACTATAAATTGATTAGCTTTCGTCTGCTTCAGGGGATGGAGGAGTAAGATTCCTTACTGATGGGGGAAAAAAGCTAACTTTTATTCAGAGAAGGGTCTCTGTATTGATCAGTGGCTTGTTTACTGAGATAGAATTGAGTGGTTTGAACTGGGATGGTAGATCAAGGCAGTCAGCCAGGCCTCTCATAGATAGCTTTCATAAATGGTGCTGGATAAATGACTTGGAATCTCTGTAAATAATTCTTTTTATATCCAGACTATCAGGAAAATATACTTTTACATTCTCAGATGTGTTTTAAAGACACAAAAGCTAAGAATATATATATAAAAAAAAGAAGATTAAAAATCTATCTTACTTTTGGCCATGATGTATACATTTGCTAAGAAAAAAAAGATAGTCTTTATGTGTTTTCTCCACAAGCTGCTTGCAATAAGGATGCTTCAGGGCTCAGAACTTTAATTCTTTCTGGTAGGAGCTACTTCAAAACACTTGTGTAGTACATTAGAAGACTTGAGTGTATTGATCACCTTTTGGGATATTGTATCTTAAAAAGGTGTAGTTGCTTTTCTTGTGGATATTATAAGATGTTCAAATGTAATAGTAGTTTTGTTTAAATACCTTGGGGGATAAAAAAAAGTGCCTGTGGAAAGAAGGGAGAGGGTGCTCCTCAGAGGCTGCTGGGAGGTGTTACTAGAGCTCAGGGAAAGAACATGCAGAATAAAGGTAAATATCCCCCTGGGTTTTGAAGCTATAAGGTAAAGTGCAAATTCTGGACACTGTGTGAATATTAGTTGAAATGAACACCCAAGGAATAAACTTGTATTATTTAGTTTTCAATGCAAACCACTGAAGGATTGCCCATCCCTAAAGTAAGTAACTATCTGTTTTGCAACAATGATTTTCTGTAACATTTATATCTTACTCAAGGCTAATCAGGGAAGGTTTATAAATTGCTGAAATCACTTTATAGCACATTTAGAGCTCACTTAACAGCAGTTTAAGGGGCTGCAATGAAGCTATTGGCCTTCTGCATTTCTTAAGTGTTTGTGATTTTAAAATGATACAACATTTATAACACTTTAGAATTATTTCCAAAACTAACATGGTAAATCAAATCATTATATAATCAGTACATTATAAAAATCCCTGTGCTGTGAAGGCTTATTTTCAAGTATTTTTTCAGCATGTTGTCTGATGTTTCATATAATTGGCAGGGTCATTCGTGCAAAATAATCTCATGAGAAATACAACAGACCAAAATGTTCATCAGGCCTAAAATCCTGATTAGGGAGAAAAAACTTCTCAGGTTTGTGACAGCTAAGCTGATAGGTTGAAAGAGTTTATAGAATATTCTGTCTCATCAGCCACCTAAGAGCAAGAGCAATTAATTTCAAGAGATGGCTCCTTTCTCTGTACCCATGTTTAATACAACTAATTGTAACTTTCTATACTGAAATATTAGAACCATCTAGAAATTAGATGTGCTGAACACGACAGTAATCAAGTTGCATATGAAACAGTCACACAGTAGGAGGAGATGGAAATAAAGTTGGCTTAAGTGCCACTTCAAATAATTTAGTTGCAGATTCCTATTGGTAAAACTGAGAGGAAAATCTTTTATTGATGTAAAACACTTTTATTGAAGCAGCAGTTGTATCTGTGATATTATTTATGTATCATCAAGTATTAACCATTATTCATTTATCCAATTGTCACTGCATATAAGTGATGACCTCAGTAACGGAAACGTTAGCAAACCAATTCTCTCATCTTTTTTTTTGTTGTCCAGAAGGAAACCAAGTCCAGAAACCTATAAGTTCATTGATGCTACAAAAGATTCCATTGTTTTTTTATTAATTGGTCTAATAACTTTTTAGCTTACTTAACTTACACGGGCTTAAAAGCCATTTCTAGTTCAGATTTGCCGAGATCTGGCTGGTTACCACAGATGCTCAGTTCAAGACTTGGATACCTTAAATTATTGATAAAGGAACTGTATTTGTGATGTTCTCCTTGTTTACCAAGTCAGTCAATGCAGTTAGATATTTTCCCTAGCCACCATGACGTGTGTGAAGGTAAAGAATATAGATAGGAACCATTTTAATAATAAGATTAAATGACCTAATGCCAACCAGAATGTCTGCTGAGTCTCCTCAGTCACCTTGAAAATTTAAAAGCTGCTGATTTCTGAATTATGATTACTGTTGATTTGTTTTTTCCTGCCATGTGTATGTGTATGCACTCTTTGTCTTGATGACAGGATTTAGCTTGTTTGTTAAGTATTTTTAATTCTGTATTACAATCTTTTAGTCTTGTATCCATTGAAGGCTATGAATTTTCTACATTCTCAGTACTGCTTATTCATTAATCCTCGAGAACTGAATTTGGAACTACACAGTAGGAATGTTGAGCATATCAAGGATATAAAATAAAACTAGTAGTTAATGGCCACTCAGTCAAGATATCATATTTAACATAAATATTGGCCTGATAATTTTCTGCCTAAGGCTAGACTTATTAATATCTTTAGGTACATTTCTTATTTTTTAACATGTGACTTGATGTGAGAATTGGGATTTCTTTACAGCCTCAGTGATTCATTTACAATATAAGTGGCAATGTGCCTAGTACAGTAGTGCTGGGTTTTATTGAATAAATATATTAAATAATAATGGGATGGTAAATATTGCAGTTCTCCATGACTATAGTTGTTCCACTCTGCTGTGGAGGCTATTAGGATTTCTAATCAGATGCATGTCATAAACTATAAATTGTAATTTTACATCCTAACAAAATTGTTGAGACTGAGAGTATTCAAAACACCTTTCATCTTCAGCATGACATTAGAACTACTTCTCATTTCAGCAGGTCCACTGTAGTTAATTGTATCATACTGTTACTAAATATGCACTAATTCATAGTAAATTATTCCACGTACAAGAAGACATCTGTTAATTCACTGCTTGCAGTTTATTAGACTAATATGTGTAAACTGCTTTGAGCAATAAATTACAAGATTAGGGCTTTTAGTGTTTAGGGATATCATTAGGCATTGTATGCTGGAGGTAGATTTGACAAATGCTCTTTGCTAATGGAGTATATTTAAAGGAAAATCTGCATGAATTAATTTCAATTACTGTCATGGTAAAGGACATGAAACCAACTAATGTCAAAGGTGTACCAGTGCTGTTGATTCAGTGTTATCACGTGTGTGTGATTAGAGAACCCCATTTACAAAAACATGTCTTCAAATAAACAAACATGCAGACTTTCCTTTGAAATTGCAACCATACCATGGCCTGAATTTTTCAGTCTTTTATGTCTTTTTGAGCTCTGTAATGAACTTTAGATCTTCAAACATTAAGAAACAACCTGTTGGGATCACTGAAGCAGCTGTATGACAAATAGCATGAGAACTCACAGGCTGAAGGCATGACAAATGCAGTTGCTTCCTGTGTTTGGGAAAGGAAAATGTTCTGTCTGACTTCTTGTTTTGTAAAGAGTGAAGGGAAATTTTAACATGACACAAGCAGTTGTGTCTCAGGATCTGTCCACCACATAAGATACTGTTCTTGATCTATTATTTTGTTTTCTAATTTACCACCAAGATCACCATTTTTAGTTAGACAAAGGTGAAAAGGGAATGGGAGAGCTTCAGGCAGCTGTAATTGCAATATTTCATAAACAATATCAGCTACCAACTTTGCAGATATGGAAGGAAAACAATGGAATAGCCTGTTAGCTTGGATTTGGTGCAGCTCAAAGAAGCTTTGATGAGCTAGTACAAAACAACAAGTGTAACTTACTGGAAGCAACTTAGCTTTTTGAAGGAACAACACGAAAGAAGTCTGCAATCCATGCCACTACTTAATGGACTGCCATCCTTAATGTGATCTTTCATCTCTGTCTTGGAAAGCTGAATACAGAGACCATTTATTATACCAGGAAATAAGTTTGCTGTACAAATAAGTGGGTTTTATTAATTTTTTGTTTTTAAATTGTCGTGCTAATGAGCCATGCTTAAGCTGTATGCTGTAGTGGTGCTCAGAAGTTAGGGGGGGGAAAAAAAAATTGCCTTTGTCTTAAGAAACAGCACGCTGATCTGTGTCTTAATGATCCAGCAGAACAGAGAGGTTAGTAAGGACCAAGACAGCTGGTGGCTTTGGAGGAATTGCTGATTCACAACTCAGCCAGAGCACTCTCTGAAGTAGAAACTGCACCAACATTTGAAATTGTGCTGTACACACACCCTGCTTCTGGGCAGTGAGTGCTCGAGTCAATTACCCTGCCTTTTCACGCTCTGTTCCTACTGCTCTGGTAGGGTCTGGAGTAGGTGGCAGCACAGAATTGCCTTTTTTTTTTTTTTTTTTTTTTTTTCTTTTTTTTT
>WHYT01017494.1:654963-673441 GCA_009806455.1 Tetrax tetrax
TTTTTTTTTTTTTTTTTTTTTTTTTTTTCTTTTTCTTCCATAGATAACCTTTCCTGTAGTAAATACAACCTGGAAGTGGGCAGTTTTGTATAAAGCAAATCCAATGAACAGCTGTAATGCTGCACGTTGCAAAGGGTGGAGACCACTTTCTTTTTTTTCTCCAGAGCTTTTGGTGATGGTTATGTATTTCTGATGAAAAAAAGTTTATAATAGGAAGCATATATGATCTGTTAGTTACGTAACTAATTTCAGTGTTTCTAGCCTATGGCACAGAAGAACATCGTGATGATGTTTAGCTTACATACATTTTAATTTGTGCAGTAGTATTTAATATTCAGATGTATATGTATCTTTCCATTTACTGAAGAGATGGAAGATACATATTGGTAATCTAATTTTGCTTGGCAGAGGCAAAGTGGAAGTTATAAATGGTCCCAGAGAACAGATGACACTATTGTAGGCATTTTAAATTTTCTTTATCTGGAGTTAAGTATTGATCCTGTTATGAATATTATGTCAGATTTTAGCAACTGACTCTAGCAGTTTTCTGTGGAGTTTAATGAAATTATGGTTTTACGAAGGCAGTAGTTTTAAGAAGGAACAGCTGTAGCAAAGAGTTTCATAGTTTATCAGGAATATGAATACTTTCTGAGTCTCATAATTTCTCATAACTTGGTGGAAAATTCTGAGGAAGATTTTTAAGCTATAGAGTTGTAAATTTAGAAATATAGTGTCAATTCTAAAATAAAACACATAACAGAATGTGGCATGGTTAATTTTCTTTCACTGCAACAAGTGAGAGAGATGTGAAGTTTGGGCCATAATTCTAATTATTAGGTACAGTGATTTGAAACATAGCCCTCTCTCCTTTCATGTTTTATAGAAGACATGTCTTCTGAATTAAGATGATGAATGAATCCAAGAATAATCTATATTAAAACTGAGCTGATGATCTAAAACCTATTGGCTTGACTTCAGTCTTACTTGCTGTGATTTGACCACCACACTGGTATAATCTGTCAGCATATGCTAAATCTGCACTGTGCAAGTAGGATCAGAATCAAAATCTTTCTGGGGACATTGCATTGAAGGAATATTTTTTGACTTCAAATTTGTCTGTTGGTTTCCAGTCGTCATACCTATGGTACTGTTTGCAGATGACATGCAGGACAACTTTAAGCATGTGTTCTACAAATTCCATATGAAAAACAGCCTCTTCTAGAAATCAGTTGATGACAAGAATGTGATGGCAGTACAGCAGGGGATGGAGAGAAATATTGCAATGGTTGGAGCATTTGTTATCACACAAAGTTGAAAGATGAAATGGGGAAAGGATCACGAACAGAGTAGTGGTACCTTTTTTTAAAAGGTCAGGACAAAAAAAATCCCCACCCGGCATATATAAAAAGGGCAGTCTTGTAGGAAGCTAATTGCTGTTAACCAGGAGTTATATATGAAAGTATGTAATTATTATTTTGCAAATTTTGCCTGATGAACTTTACTAGCATGCCCAACCAAATGAGCTCAAGACAGTTAAAAATCACTGCATTGAACCTTTCCAAAAATAGCAACTGAACCTACAGATTTCCTTAAGGTGTGGTGGGGAAGAGGATGAAAATATAAATGTGGATGAGATATTTTGGTATGATTTGTTTTTCCACATACTAGAAACAGATTTTAGATATCTGATTATTATTATTATTATTTTTTAAAAACAAGCTAACAATAAAATAAAAAAAAAAAATCCTTCTGTAAGTCTTAATGACTGGTTGCCCACAGTTTTACACCTTACAACCTCCCTCAAAAAGCTGTCTAGTCTTCCACTACTCCTCTAGTTGCTTTTCTTTGTGCTTTTGGCTGCAATGAGCAGCCCATGCCATGGTAGCTTTGGAGCTACTCATGGCTGAGTGATCATCTGATTACTGCCCTCTAGCTGACAAGTGAAATGAACAGAGCAGCTAAGATTAGATACCTCCCTGCTCTCTTCTGTCAGGGCACTAGTTGGTCACAGTTCTCTATTCAGTCATTAGAGTTCATAAAGTTGAAAGGGAAATTTGTGAAACCTTAACCTTTTCGCATTTGGTTGAAATGGTCCAGTGAATTGCAAAGCTATCTCAGGGAGAATGAAGGACTGACAAATGATTGAGGACAAATGGGGAGTGTGAGATGTAAGTTTTGCTTTTCTTAGGAAAGCAGGAGAAAGCAAATATATAAGTAATTTTAGTCTGTGTAATCTCTGAAATAGCATAACCAGAATGGAAATTATTATCTTAAAATTGGATCTTGGTTTGACATAGTAAAATCTTTATATCTGGGTATCTCTATAGTTTTAATTTGTCTTTTCGAGCCACTTTGAGTCCTCACGAAACTGGACTAGATTTGTTTTCTAACACTGAAAATTGTAGACAGCTCTACAGACATAAGTTTTCTTATGTGCCCATGGACTATTGTAGGTCAGAATAAGCCGGTGTAGCATAAGTGTGACAGTTGGTCACATCTGGTTGAGTGATGCAGTGTGAGGACTGAAGAGATCCAGTTCTCCTCACTTTTGGTCACAAGTGCTGAAGGCACTACACTTTCAAATCATGAAACTTTCAAAGGTCAAATATGTGCAGAAACCAAAGCATGTACCATTGGTTAAATTACTGCAGTGAGCACAGACTACTACCATCAGTAAAACTGAAGTGATGATAATTGGAGTACGGAAGATTGTTTACTTGAATATTCACTCTGCCAGAGACCAAAGCACTTGATTTACACCCTGTGCATGTAGAATATTTTATAAGTACTTAAAGAAGAACATATAAACTGCAGTTTGCAAGTATGAATGTGAGGAAGGTAGAATACTATAGAGAATGATTTTCAGACATTTTCAAATAGCTGTAGTGATAAAAGGCAGGTTTGCTGAACTCCAGATGCAATGCTGGAAAGAGGCAGGTGGATATCTTAGCAGGGAGTATTGCTGTAAGGACATGTGGAAGTGACACTGGGGACTTTCAAACCCTAAGAGTCCTGAAATAGGTTTGGCATTGTAAGAAGACAACTGAACACAGTAGGGGTCATGGACCCCTGATATGGGGAAGGGGAGCATTGGCCCGAGGTTCATAATCAGTTTTCAACCCAGTATAAATATATTCAGCACTTCTGTGGCAAGAAAGATACGAACTGAATTGCTGACTTAGTATTTAGCTGTTAAGTAGTAACTGAATTGATTATTTATCATTAACATGTTTAGTCAATTGCTGATTTAATGTTTAGAAGGCCATAGGATAAAAAATGTACTAATGTTGCAGTCAAGGTAGGGTGAGGGTGAAGTGCCTGGTTCTCTCTGGGTTGTTTTAGGAAGCGACTTCCCGGTAGGATAGCTGCAGGACAAGGACAGAGCAGGTGGTTATTCCTGGGTTGGTTTTGGATATAAAGGTAACTTTAACAATAAGAAGTGCAACCTGTGAAAGGTGCTGCAGCATTGATGATCCCAGCAGCTGAGAATTGACTAATGTGGAGGTGAAGGTCACCCTATGGGCCATGTAGACATGCCAAGCAACAGACTGCTCAGCCCCTGTGCTGTGAGTGTGGATTGCACGGACTAATAGAGGGGTCTCAAACCTTTGTGAGTAGGGAGAAATCAGTGATCTGAGAGCATTTGTCATGACTATAACACTATGCCAGGAATAGTCTTTATATCTTTATGCTGCTAAGTTTATCTTAATTATAGACAGCTGTGTTTAGACAAACATAACTGATGAAGTTGTATGCTATTGCTCAGCTTATCGCTGTTATACGTTCGAAGGTATGGGATACAGGCTATGGAAGGTTGGCTGTGTGTATATCTCAGGCAGCCATACTCCCTGTTCTCATAAGGGAATGCCGGTCACATTTTCACTTTCCCACTAATATCACAGAAAGTGATTAGGAGGGAATCACAAGAAGCAATGGGAAGTCAGAATAACTGACTTGTAGTGAGAGATTTAATGAACTGAATTTATTTGCATAACCAAGTGAAGATGAGTTTTAGTTAACAATAACACATATAAGAGGAATATTTTGTAATAGTTGATGGTTTTTCAGTATAGTTGAAAAAACAGGCATAAAATATTGTGGCAATTATAACATTACAACAGATATGCTTGGAATGAAACCCAGGATAGCTGTGTCACTCTTAACTTTGCCACGGGAACAAGCTACTGAAGGACATGGTGAATAATTTGCCATTATCCAAAATCAGGAAAAAATGTAATTTAATCCTCCATTTTTAAATGAATGTAGAAAAAATATTGGCGTCAATACCATTCAAAAGGTGAGTAAAAAACATCTCTAAGTAAAATGTAGTTGGTACATATATACTGGTTTTTGCTTGTTTCTGAAATATGGTAGAATTGCATGTGTTTTAGTTTTCCCTGGAGTCAGCTCAGTTAATCATTATTGTTGCTAAATCTGACATGTTTTCTATGTTGCTGTGGAAAATTGAAAGATTTTGTATGACAGTGATGAATACTGTGCTTGTGGTTTTTTTGGTTTTTTTTTTTTGTTTGGTTTTTTTTTTGGTTTTTTTTTGTTTTTTTTCTTCCTTTCCTGGTAGTTGGTAGGTGTTTTTATTTCATCATATGTGCTTTCGGGGCTGTACTTGTCAGATTCTTCCTCAACTCAAGAAGAGAAGGTCCTGTCCACTATTTTATTGTGTCACTAGATAATGTAGACAAGACAGGCAAAGTCTTTGCTGAGATGAGAAGATTAGATTAGATACTGCTTTGTGCTTTGCAAAAAGGACAGTGCTTGCTCCTAATTTTATCTTTGTCTGGACTGTGCTTCCAATGGCAACAGCGTAGCATTGAAATACTTGAGCAGGAGCTGGGAAGAAATTATTTCCAGGAATGGAGCTATCAGACACAATGCATTTTTATTTTCCACAAAGCAAGGAAAGGTCTGGCAAGGGTTTTCTCGGGCTCCTCATTGAATTTGCCAGTTGTGAGTGTACTGTCCAAGAAAGAGCAAAATGTCCCAGGCTGTAAAAATTCTGACTTATTAAATACTTTTTTTTTTTTCCCCCTAGCAGTACACTTTGCTTTGTTTTGTAGTTTGCAGTGGTGTTAGGTGGAAATACAAATTCCAGGAGCACTTCTGGAGAAGAACTTCTAAAATTCTAAAAAACAGTAAGAAGGAAATGGCACACACATAGCTAAGTCTGTGGCTGGGAGAACATGAGACCAATGGTTTCTCTGTAGTTTTTCAAGAACCACTTTTTACAAAACTTACTGCAGATGATAATTTAGTCCCTGTGGGAGAAAGAAAAAGTTGGGTTTCTGCAGGAGAAGGGATCTAAGTTTTGTTAATATGGGTAAAATAAGAAAAGTAGACTTGTAAGCTAAGGGAAGAGAGGGTTGTCCAGCTGGATGAAACTAGAACACATCACCAAATTATATTTTTCTCTTATAGAGGTTCTATAGGAAATACATTTCCTGATTTTTATTCTTATAAAGGTTTAATTAATTTCCATTTTATCTGTTGTGTAGCTTTCCTTTTTTTATTAGTTTTCAGAGTATAAAGCCATATTTCTGCTGATACTAAACAAGATTTTATTTGACACATGCAACCTGGACAAATGAGCGATTCAATAGTATAGCTACAAAAGACTTGCAAAGTAGTAGAATGAATTAAACTTTACTCTAGTTATATAAAATCAGCTGATGTCTCTAAAATTAAACTTCCTTTTGAAACAGGTTTGATCCACTGAGGCAATGAGACAAAACACATGCAGCATGAAAGAGCGCATGCTCTTTGCATGCTTTAAAAAGGTTTTCCCCTCATTTTGACTACTATACTAATGATGCAGACAAAGCAAAATGAACAGTTCTGCATTTGCAATGTTAATTTGATAAATTTTCCCATATCTTCATATGCTCTTTTACTTGAACTGTCTATGGTATTGCAGATTGCCTCCTTCCTTCAGATGAGTTACTTTTTTTTAAAATAAAATATTTTATAGGTAATCCTTGTTTATCAAAAGAAAACAGCTTCGATCACAACTCATTTAGGCTTTCATCCTTTGAGATACATCACCCATACTCTGAAATACACAAAATCAATATGTAATATGTGGAAGATTTGCTTGTGCTATAAGGTCAAGAGAAAGAATTTTTCTCCTAGCTATTGACATAAACACTTGGAGGTGAAATACTTTTCAAGGTATTTTTTTGTCACACTTGAAGTCACATTGTGTGATATAATAATCAATAAAGACCACGATGATGATAATTTCATTCCGTCAATATCAGTCCTTATGAACATCACTGATAAATCTTCCTTTAGCTGCTACAGGGTTGGTTAGCTGTGGTTTCCAAGCAGAATGCTTTATTCTGCAAGCATTTTCTATTTAAATCTAAAATTATAATATTGAAAGCGTTTTTAAATTTAAAGTTGAAAGAGACAGATATAATTGATTTTTTCCGACTGATAATACTAAGTGCAGAAATATATAAGTTGCAAATTTTGCTGTAAGCAAAAAATAATCTCTCAGGTTTTTTTTTTTATTTTTTTTTTAACCTGTGAGAAAGCTAATGTCAAGCTTTCACTGTGCTTGAGAAACTTAAGTCTCACAGCGTACTTCAGAGAACTAGAGATACATACTAATTGTGGAATAAATAATGAAAAAAGGCTGTTGAAGTGTAGAGAACACAAATCAGCTTTAAAAAGGACTGGAGATTTTAACGAGTGCTGTTAGGTGAATGTAGTGGCAATGTGTTCACATCTGTGAAGAGACTGAGGAGTTCTGCAAAAAGCTTTGCTGAAAAGCTCTGCTGAAAAAAAACTCACCCCAAAAGCTTTTGGTTTTTAGTGATTATTACTTCAGTTCATTCTTAGACTTGTGTACATTTTGTAGACTCAAAGTCAAAATAAGTTATTTAAACTTGTATGGTTTTTTTTTTTTTTAACTGCAGGAAGGTGTACAGTGCTCTAAATTGCAAGGGTTAATATGACACTGTTAGTCCGACATCAGCTGTTAAAGCCATCGTAATGTGGCTGTTGGTCTTGTAGCTGTGAAAAAGTACATGCGTTAGGAATTGGTGATATTTTTTCCCCTATTGAAAATGATGCAATGAAAAATTACTGGTGAATAGCCCATTAAGCCTACTTTTTTTTGTCTTTGAAATATGCTGAGTTTTCTAGTATAATTTAATTTTATCTCTTATGTTAAGATCTCATATCTATAAAACAATTGATCTTTACAAATTATTCAAGGCCATTGTCATAGAATCATAGAATACTTTGGGTTGGAAGGGACCTTTAAAGGTTATTTCTAAACCAGAAGAGACCAGAAGCAAAGATATTAAAATATGCAGAAAATCTGCTTGAATTATGACTTTCTAAACCAAAAAGCATTATAATTACTTTACTCAGATATTTGGATACCTGTATCCTAAAAAATGAGCTCAGTTTATTTTGTAGGTTGTTCTGAAAATAAAGTTGAGAACTAAGGTCACGGTGCTGGCTGCAGTTCGTTCCGTTGAGGATTGAAGTGAAGCTTGGAAACCCATTTAGAGCGTCTTGGCCAGAGAAGGTAAGAATTGAAGTGTGGGTTTTTTTTTATTTTTGTTTTTATGTTTAGCTGGTGCTGAAGTATATAGGCATGATGGGATAAAGGCTGTAAACACTCCATAGAAGAAGGGTATCACCATCTCAGTGATGATTTACAGAGGCTGAGAATTGGTATAACCAAAAGCTGTGGAGCATTTGGATTTCATTCAAGCAGCAGTAGTTCAGACTTTAAACTCTAGGTATGCACATAAAGCGAGGCGAGGACCCACCTGTGACATAGTGATTTTGTTTGTGTTTATGGCATAAGCTGAGGGGAAAATCCTCTTTTTTGCCTTGCAGCTACAGTGGCACTTGAACCTACATCAGTGCAGTTCTGTAGAAGGCAGCATGAATTCACTGAAATAGCTAGCATTTTTTTAGACTATTATGGAGATTGTATAGCATACATTATAGTTTTATATAGAATCATTATGCCTGCCTGGAGCCCATTAAATAGGCAAACCATTAATGCAGTTACCCTTAACAAGATTAAACTTTTCCTGGTGAATTTATTCTAGCAGTCAATGAATGACCACATTGCGGTTATCCTAACATATATCTATCTTTGGAATATAGTAAACAATTTTGAGAGAAAATGGTAGGTGGGCTACTGGAATAGATGGTTTTATGGAATCTCATAAGCATAAGGTAACTGTTCAGTAAATCTTTATTGTTAGTGCATTTCCATAACAGCATTGGAAGTACAGGTTTGGAACTAGAAATTATTAAGTTATAATGACTTCAACTCATTGAAAATGAAAGGAACACCATATTATGTCACATAAGGTTGCCGTAAACCTCTTGCATTATACCTTTGTATTTTATATCTCAATTTCAGAATGCTAATTAGAAATAGTTATTTAATGATAGTGAAAATGAATCATTGTGATGTATGAAGTTAGACATAGTTTCAACCTCCTCATTTTCTTGTTGTAGACTTTACTCGTGTAACACAAGATCTATGTTTTTACATGAACCTGTGAATAGAGATGATGGAAAAAAAGACAATTGCATAGTAAGAATATTATGAATGTCTCAATATCACAAACAAAAATATTTCCTTTTCAGCTTTAATATGCACAAATTTGGAGAGTTGTCTGTAAATGCAGGAATGTCTGTAAGTGGAAAAAAAAAAAAACAAAAAACAAACAAAGCCTTTTAAATGTAGGAAAGACTCCAATACAGGACCTCAGCAAATTGTACTGTTCCATAGCAAATACTTGGTTCTGATATAAACCAAATGTCTACTCCTTTTATTGGTCTTAGAGGTCTACTCGCTTTACGTGACGTGTATAGGCAGTGTAGACCTGAAGTCCCAGTTGCATGCAGAAGCACAAAGAATTAATGCCCAGTGTCTGGGCACACCTCAGCACAGATTAGATAGTGTGGTAGGATACACTTCAAGTGCTCTAGCTTCTCAGAGCAGTGAAACAGTAAACCAGAATTCTACTACTGTGAGATTGAGTCTCAACCTGTAGATAGGAAACAATATTCTCCTTGCATTTTATCTCCTCTGACTTTAGACTTACGCAATACCGATATCTGTATCTTAGCTAGATATCTTTTGAACCTGCTCAAGAGAAATAGGCACTTCTAGGGTGTGATTCATCAGACCTTATTTAAGGGTTTTTTTTTTATGTTTGGGTGTGGTGTTTTGGTGGGGTGTTTTTTGGGGGTTTTTTTGGTGGTTGGTTTTTTTTTTGTTTTGTTTTGTTTTTTTTTTTAGGAGATTAGGTGACTCTATTGTAGCATTCTGAGCTGGGTGAAATGACATATTTTGTCCCCTAAGAAGGAAAGATACTTTAAGCTGTGTTCTTCTGTGGGAATTTTTGGATGAATAATTTTAGTTTAAGCAATCTACTTCTCTCTTACTGGTTGAACTAGAACTTTCGAAGTTAGCTAACCATTTGAATCTGTAATGGCAGGTTTTACCAATAACCCATATTTGAGAATTTTTTTTAGTTAAAATCTATGAACAATAAATACTATAGCTTGCCATCACATTAAAACTTCTCTTCTTCATAGAAAGACTATGAAACTTGATGAAAGAGTAAGAAGAACAAAATTACGATGAAATTTAGGTCAAAAGATAATTACTTATTAGCAATTGAAATAAAATCTCATTCAATCGATTTCCTGAAATTCGTTGATGAGAAGTCTGTTATTACAATACCAAAGTGGTACCTCACATCTTACAGTCTTTCTCTTTTTCCTCAGTACTGGTTATGCAAGAGTTGTTAAATTATCTCAGGCTTTCCTGTTAATAGACTTCATGTCCTGGGAATACCTGGGAACACTTTGTGAACTTAAATACATTACATCAAATGAAATAAAAAGACGAGTCCTGAAAGCTCATCCATTTTTTTCTGTCCTGCTGTGGCACTGGCAACTCGTGTATACGAGTGCAGCACTGTAGCTTCCCTCCAGGTTCCTGGTTCTGTGCGGCACACACAGAGACCAAAGCGAAGCTGATGCAGTGAAGAGCATCAAGGGATTCCTGTGTGTCTTTTCACAGCTGCAGCTTGGTGCAGCATCCCCTTCTCTGAATCCAAGCCGTTGGGCTGGGGAAAAGGGAGCATTGCTCCACGCAGCTGAACGGCTGTGCTGTTCCTATTAGGTCTGTATCCATTCCTGCAGTGGAGAGGCCATTAAAATTTTAAAAAAGATGGACCTAAATCCCTGTGTCTGCCACTGCAAATATCAGCTCTTGTCCTTATTTTTGTTCATCCTCCACTTTTTTCCCACCTTTGTCATGCTGTCTCATTGTATATTTTTGCCTGTTTTGGCCATGGCTCAAGGCCAAATTGAGTCTTTTGCTTCTCTGCAATTTGTCATATAAATATATGCTATATAGATTAATATATACACCAACTCAATTATGTTTATAATTTCTCTTTTGCTAACCAGGACAACATTGCGATCTCCTTAGGCTTTTTATGTGTCTGAATATATTAGGAAAGAATGACCAAATGCTCATTTCTGTATCTCACTAATTTCTGATTATTACCAGAGGCATGAGAGCTGGAGAGATGTGTCCTGGTGAGCAGACATGAGAGCTGAGAGGAGTTTAATTAACCAGCATGGAGAAACTGCAGGAGGAGAAAATTTATCTTGTGGCAGACAGAAAGTGAGCAAGATCAATTTGTTTGTACTGGTAGCATCACCCACAGAATATCACTGCTAACAGAGAAAAGGGCACACTCACACTGAGAAGATCCATAAGTGGAGAGATCAAGAACACAAGGCCTTTTGAGATGTTTTTGGGTTTTTTTTTGGTTTTTTGGTTTTTTTTTTTTAATTCACTGGTGATGATTTTAGGTTGGTTAAAAAAAAAAAAGCAGCAGGAGCAGAGAAATTCTGGGAATCTAATATCTTGTTCATATGAAAATACATAGAATCACTAAAAAAGAAGGAATTGGGAAGTTTAAATAAAGAAAATTAACAATAATCCACTAACTTATTCCAAGTAATCATTATCTCTCTCATTATCAGTGTTGCAGCAATGTAAAATTTAGCTGCTTGTGTATTTTTTTTAATTTTTTTTTTTTTAGTAAGAGACATACTTTTGTTTGTCAGTTTTATTTATTCTAGCAAAATGTACTTTGGAAACCTGCCTCCAGTGCAAAAATTGCTTTTTTTTGTTTTTTTTTCAATTTCTCGTAGCTTTTAAGCAGAGCATCTATTTACTCACTAGCATTTGATATTTAAGATGTGAAACACATTAAGCTGTTTTTTGTAGGTATTTTTAATTAGGTGCTAGTTGGTTAAAATTGAGGAACTTAGTGATCTGTTCTTCATTCTCTGTCCAATAGCTAAACCCCGTGACCAATAACAGGGGTTTCAGATGAGATATTTTGAGGAAAGGGAGAAAAAAAACCCAAGCATTTTCAGCAGTTCGTAACAGCCAGTAGATGTCATTCTGTCTCTGTTTTAATGTCAGTTCTTACAAGTTTCATGGTATTTTTCCAAATCACAAATTGCAGATGGGAATGGGGGGAAACATTCATGTTTAACTTTCTTCTAATTAATGCACAAGTTTGTCTTTTGAGTAATATAAGGTGTCCAAGTGTCGAGGTGTTAACTTTTTGATGCAACTGAGGCTGATAAGCTATTTCACTCATTCATCCATTAGTACTAATTTTTTTTAATTTATTTATTTGTTTGTACAAGGGACTTGTAAGCTTTGCACTGTGCATGATTTTCCTTTCCTTCTTTCTTTACAATTTCTGTTTTCTTTGTAGGCAGGTTTGCTTGATGCTGCTTCTGAAGTTCTTTTCCTATAACTTTTGAAGATGTCAAAGGCCACAGACAAGAAGAGGCTTGTAACTCTGGGGAGACACGTTGGGCTGCTACCCAGAGTCACACAAGAGAACAGTCTGACACTGCAAGGAGAGAGAGGTTTGATATTTGTTTCCTGAATAACGAGTTTGTCAACTAGAACCCAAACACAGAGTCCTGCTGACAAATGTAACAAATACAAAGAATTTAGTGTACAGTAAGGATTTTGCAGTCTTGCTAAGCCAAGCAATTTTAAATTAGTAATTTCCTTTCTGTCCAGAAACACACTGACTGCCCACAGTGTGGGCAGAGGTGCAAAACATTGAGACTGTGAGAAGACTGAATTGTGTTACCTTTTTAATGCTCACAACAGCGTGTTCTAGTGAAAGTAGGAGGAAATCAGACAAGCAATTCATTTTCTAGCAGGAGTAGTTCAGGTGCTAGGACTATCAAGCTGACTGTTTTAAAAATACTGAACTATTATTTTGACTCTTTGGTAGCCATTGTTTCACTTGGACCTATTCTGTTTTGTTATCCATTTAGCTGAGGCAGATGCTCTCTGAAGTGCATTAACTATGAGTCAGCACAGAATTCAAAATCTGTGGTTCTAGATGAGCAGTGAATTTAGCCCTTGCTGTGTCAGGGCAAAAATACATGACTTTATGTAGAATCAATAACAAGCATACGAACAGATGAAAGCTAGGCCTAAGAGGTGGACTTAAGATGGGAAAATCTTAACTGGTTTTACAAAAATAAGATTTTAAATGAGGGTGTAAGAATACAAGAACTACAAAATCCTCACCAAGATGACATTATTTAATGCCTTTGTGTCTCACCTCTTCTCAAAGGGCTTACAATATACATTACCTTTTGATTCAAAACTTCGGGCTGAATGGCAGTCTTAGTATGTTGGCTTGGGTCTTGCCAGTCCTTTTGCACTTTCTTTTCTGGCAGTCACTGAAGTGTAATCAGGTGGATGATAGTGGAATGAATTAATCTTCTTGTGCCCAGAAGGAATCCTGGACTCTGTGTGTGTTCTAGGTAATATACACAGGGAATAACAGTTACAAACTACTGGTCTGGAGCTGGCTGTTTTGGGGGCTCTATGCCAAACCATGCTGGTTTCCCACATACGCTCATACTGCACTAATATCTTCACACCAGTACTGCACCCTGACACAGTGGAGTTGCATCTCCTTTGGATCTAGGAGTTGTGATCTTCGATAATTTTTCATCATTGTAAACTACCATTTCAAGCAAATCAGGAATTCAAGCTAATAGAAATAGGGACACGGGGTGCAGTAAAACGCAAGTGTTCACGCTACTGTGTGCCTTATTAGCATCCTGATTATATTAATGGCAAAAAATCACAGTCAAGTGCTACTTGAATTGCAGAAGGAAAAACAGTAAGAAATTCACGGTCAGCAAACAATACTAAAACAAACAGAAGAGTGACCGATAATGTTTTTACAGGTACTGACCAGCAAAATGTCTGTCTACTGAAGAATCACAATCTTGGCACTGTTTGAGTAGCTGAGAAAATCAGTTATGTAATCAAGAAAAGTAAATACTACTTGCCTTTGCCTGTCTTAAGAGGAACAAACAAATAAATGAGGTAAGTGTGCTGGGGAAGTTAAAATTAACTGAAGAAAATAAAGATATTATGAATAGAAGGAATCGAGTGCTAGTCAGTTTAAATCTATCTTGTACAGCTACAAGAAAGAGCATGGGAACAAATCACAACCTGACAAGGAAATAAGAAAAAGACTCAGGAAATAGGAGTTGTGGCAAAGGGTCTAAAGGACCAAAGATGTTAAAGCTCACTTGGCTGAACAGAGGGCAAAGCTTTTGTTGTGTTGCGGTACGTATCAGTATACCTTTTGCTGAATTGTGCACATTTTTACTCACAGCACCAAAAATAATGAAATTGCATTTTACCTTTTAAGCTGTGACTCACTTCACTAAAGGGTCATTGCCCAGACAGTCTGAATGTGCCCAGCAGGCAGAGAATACCAAACGGGAATAGGAATTTACATCGTGTCTGTGTTGTGACAAAGGAAAATGTAAATATCTCAGCTTCTCAGGGGGATGCTAATAGGGATCCTTTCAATCTATGCCGAAAGAACATTATTCAAAATTAATACTAGGATGTGATTTGTGACTGACAGAATCTTTAGTATTGAGTATGTCTACTCATCGGCTACAGTATGCTGGATCCCATTGCTGCATGGATTTAAAAAAGGCTGAAAGAGGGAAAGGTGGAGAAGAGCAAGAAAAGGTCTGTAAGGTGCAAAGCAAAGAAGAGAAGCCTCTAACAATTTTGTAATTCCTCCTCCTTTCAGCCACATGAATCATGACATGCAACAGAGTTTGTGTGCAGACTTGGGGTAAGGGAAAGGAAGACATGCGGGTATTTTTGCTTTAATCTGTCATCCAACCCCATTAAAAAGGCAGGATAAATTGGGTTTGCAGAAATTGGCACCATCTGACTGTGCTGATATCAGAGCAACCTTTAGTGAAAAATACAAGAACTAGGTGCTTAGAGAGAGGATGGCTGTTGAGCTGCTTTTTCACAAAATTGTGAACGTGGCAGCACAGCAGGCCCTGTCCTCTTCACATTGCACCTCCTGCCTTCCCATGTTTCCGTAAGGACCACCAGGACCTCGGTGTTCAAGATGTGTCTGCTCCAGACACCTGTGGGTCAGCTCAGTCTGAAACACTTAGAAAGGAAGAAAAAAACATCTGCAGTAGGCTTCCTCAGAAAGCTGTTTTCCTGCAGCATCTGCTGCACAGGGGTTTCCTTTATTTCTGAGGAGGAGCTGCAGGGATAGGAGACTGGCTGGAGGGGCTGCTGCTCCTCTTCATCTTTTCTTTGAGTTTTCATTGAACTTACACTGAAGTGGACTTCACAGGTTTTCAGATGTGCCAAATTTGTTCTCTTCTGTGCATGTGGGAGAGTACGCAATGTTACTAAATAATAACAACCTGTTAATGCATCCCGCTATGTACTTCAATAATTGTGTCCGATGATTCTGCTAAAGGAAAAAATTGAATTAGTGCCTTCCTTTGTGCTGTGAATATGATCTATCTTTTCTCTGTGTCCAAGGCTCTTACTGTAATAATTGGCTCACGCAAACCATCTGCAAATTTGAAATGATGATATTTTGGATTTTTTTTGTGCTTTATCTTTCTGCATATTTAGGCAGGAAACATATGTCATCAACTGTGGATACAGCTTTTACAAATAGATGACTGTCTTACTGTGCACTGTGGTGTATAGATATGTTAAAGTTATAGATGCTCTCTGGTTTGTAGGTCCTGCTCCTCTAAAGCTAGTGAAAGCACAACAAATTAACCTTTTTTCATCTCCCTTCCTCTCTTTCAGTGTAGATGGGTTGTGATCTTTATATAAAACACCTTGACATGAGAATTTAACTATTTTACATATATCACAAAATCAAATCAAGTGTTCCATTCACCTCTCCCTCCTCCTTTTTAATTCCCTTTTTTAAAATACAGTTGATGTGATTAGACTTCTGTTATGGAAAAATGGAAGTGAACAGCTGAAAAGTTTTACATCACATGATCTTGTCCTTTCTATAGTGTTTGTTTTCAGTTCAACGTAGATGTGATGTGTTGTACTTCTGCACTTGAAAATTTATTTTTCATATCAGTGAGCCTGAGTCACTGTTGTATGTGTCCAGTGGTGACACAGTAGATTTCTATGAGGGACAGATTCCGCCTTCCAGTTTACTCAATGAAAGTAAAAACCAGGCACCACATGTTAATTACCACTGGTTTTGTTTGTTTGTTTTGTTTTTCTATTCTAGGATTATATATTTGGAATAAGTAGTCTCTTCTGAAAACAATACTTACCATGCTGCCTAGCTTCATTTGGTCTTGTATAATGCTACCAAATAAATGCACGTAACCAAAAATGGGATCTACTCACATGTTAATGTTTTACTGCTTACTTTTATTATTATTTCTTAACAGTCAATGAAATTTTATATGTTTCTTTCTGTTATTTTTTAGCTTTTTATAGAGCACTAGGGTTATAATTTCAATAGGCAGAAAGTATGTGATCTTTGGGGTAAATAACAATATTTTGGGTAGAGTTTAAATGTTGTGAAATAAGTAATTTTTTTAATATGCCTAACACTTTTTTCTATTTCTTTTTTTGGGGGGGAAATGGAAAGAAAAAGCACGTGAGGCTCTGATTTTGTTTGTTTCTTAAATAAATCTGGAGCTGACTGGTAATCTACTAGTTATATTGTGCGGGATTTATACCTAAAATGTCAGTTGCAATAAGTATTTTTTTCTTTTGCCTATTTCTTTTAGGAGGATAAATACAGTAGCCTCTGAGGTTCTTGCATTTTTTAGCTATGTTTTTTTTTGTTGTGTTTAAGTAGCTGGAAGAAATGGCACCATTTTATATGCTCAGTTAAAAAGAAAAAAAAAAACAAAAACATTTAAAATGAGCTATCGTCTGCTCTTGGTCCCAGGCTAGTTGTGGATGTAAGAACATTCTGTATATAATGAAATACCTGTGAAGGACCAGTAGCTATTCAGAGTGACTCTGCTCAGAATTAGCAACAGAAAGGTCACACTTGAGATAATAAATATTCATGTAATTAGGTTATATACAGCTACACAGAACACAATAGTACCAATCACCATAAGTGATTGGAGTGTTTTCATCAAATTCAGTCATGGAAGAGAAATGAAGAATATTGCCAAGCGGAATGTGTTCTTTGAATACCCCATGGTAGCTCTTAAGTATGGCTGTTCAAACTATGGGATCATTTACATCTGTTTGCTAAAGCTTTGCTTTCTTCTTGTCTTTTGTACAGTGCAGTACTTTTTGGTAAAGCATGCATAAAGTTGCTTGCATTCAGCAGCTTTTTACATCCTTTTGGTATTAGAAAATATATCTCTACATGGCACAATGCAATAGAGCACTAATTTGCTTTTACAGTTTCCATTATAGATGCAGATTAGATAAATTAGTCCCAACTTTTCCCTGTGCACACAGTGACACTACCTATATTCCTCCCCTTTCTTCGTTTTTTGAAAAGATTAAGGCATTAGTGCTAGTATCTTGCCTAGATTCCATTTTAAATTATTACTTTCTGCTTTTTAAATTCTTTCTGAAGGTTCGGCAGGATTCAGTGCTTGTCTTCATCTCTAGACCTAAACCATTGTGTCATGTGTAACAGCGCACAGCAACATCTGTCCAAAAGATCTCTGATTAATGTGATGCTGGTTTCTAAAGTAGAGGTTACAAAATACAGCATTATTATTCCCCACATGTATTCATTTATCTTACCCTGCATTACAGTAGTTTAAGCTGCAAGCTTAGCTCTGCAGGCAAGATCCCACGCAGGGAGATGGACGGTCCCATGGGGCTCTCCCTACATTTACGGTGTCTGAGGAAAAGCCTGATGTTCAGCACTTGGAGTCACAGGAAGTTTTGCTTAAAACAGCCAATTTGCTTATCAGCTTGCAATGCAGAATTGCAAGTATTTTATAGAAGAAAAAATCCTGAGCAAGGAGATATGGTAGACATGTTCAAACATGCCTGAAAATATGTCAGAAATGAAATACTTTGCATAAATATACATTATTCCTTCTTGGGATGGGAAGATGAGTGTTCTGTCCAAAGCAGTCTGCTGCAAATGAATGTTATCACAACTGTTATTACATTATTGCTTCTGTTACAGCTCTGTTCAATTCTGCACTAATGTGTAGAAGAACACCTGAGGATTTGGGACCTGGGTTTTATTATCCTTCTTGGTACGTGTTTTCTAGGCAGCAATGTTGCGTTACAAGAAGCTACACGTGGGGTATGTTAGTTACCTGTGTGCAACTAGGAATCAGATGAAGGAGCAGAAGGAACCAGGCCCTCAGCACTGCACATGTTGTCCTGTCATCAAGATGCAGCCTGTGACAGTTGAAGGCTGTTTATGGTTCTCTAACAGCTAAAAAATCTGCCGGAATCAGGAGGAAACAACCGAACTTTATGTATTGTATTTCAAACACATCATGACTGAGATATGACACTGCCCGGGAAGTGCTGTGGGATAAGGGTTGTGATCCAAGCAGGAAAGTAAAGGAGTTGTGAACAGGATTGCAAAGCAGTTTTTGAACAGCCCAGGCAATGACTAAGCACTGTGCCTGCTCAGGCAGGCTTGCCATCATTACAGGGAGTGGGGGGATCAAGTGTGTCACCTCTGCAAGGTTTTAGGAGAGAAGATAAGTAAGTGGTTGTGATTGCCTTCAGCCCATATGGCATTTCTAAAAGCCAGGAAAAAATGTTTTGGTACATTGGACATCAGTAAGCTCAATTTTAAGAGTTTCGCATCAGAGACAATGAAAAATGCTAAATGAAATAGAAATTTTTCATATTCACCTGTCTAGAGGCAGTAATACCTTTCAATCTGGTCTTGTTCTACAGTGTGGGAATATGAAGAAATTCTAGTTTCTGCTTCTAGGTGAGAGACTGTTGACTTGGATTGAATCTTTAGCTATTATTATAGAGAAATTTCCATCTCTAACTGTGTTGATTTCCAATTAGAATCAGATTATAGCTGCTTTCATTTTTTTTTTTTTTTTTTTTTTTTTTTTT
>WHYT01017494.1:685305-774020 GCA_009806455.1 Tetrax tetrax
AAAGACTATTTGCTCCTGCTTGGCTAAAATTAGTAGAACAGAGAAAAGATATCTCTCTGTATTGTTCTCATGTTAAATTTTCATTAAGGTTTTAATAAAAAATCCATTAGAATCACCCTGTTTCATCCTCAATAACAAGGGCTGTTCTTCTATGGGCCCAGTAAGTCTGGTGTTTAAAGAGATCAGATTCAGCCTTCTAAGAAAGAGTTTACCAGGATGTTTAGTCTTTTTTTCTGTCTTTCTTGGATGACCCGATCAACTAGTTTTGTTATATTTTATCTTGATTTCACCACATGTGTATTTTATCTGCAATTATATGTGCAATCATTATTTTTTTATTTATCTTGAAAACTGTGAAACTGAGGTTCTCAGGCAGGGAATTTGATTTTAGGATGGAAACGTAACCATAAGTTAGTGTTATTTCTTGCTTATCCAATTTTCATAGAGAAAAGGATAAGATTGAGTGTTTGGTAATGTTTCTTATATGGCAACCTTTAAAGTATTCTATGGAATTAGAAAACCCAGCAGGATCTGTGCAGTGAGAGTACCATAAAGTTTGCCTTAATGACAACAAATAAATCTTAAATAATAAAAATGAGTATATAGGCCATTTCCATTTCTGCAACAGGTACGTAAGAAATGTTTTTGTGAAGCTGGACATATGATGTGGTTAAGATCTGAAGTTCTTCATCATATCTGCTTTATGGTGTTTCTAACTAGGGAACCAAGAATGAGGAATTTGGACCTGTAGTTCAACAGTTAAAAACAAGTGGCTGATTTTAAGAGCTACTGATCATCTGCTGGTGTTTTCTGAAGCTTTATTCTCTGTGCTAGTTTGCAAATTGGTCAGCTGTATCTAACTAATCACACTATTCTGCCATGTTGTTGTGATGTGTCTATATAGACCAATAGTTTAAAATTCACATAGGTGGATGAAAGAAGTGCGTAAGTAAATATGAACTTTAGCTATTAAGAAAGGAAAGTGGTGTTGGACACAATAAGATGATGTCAGATGGAAAAAAGATGGAAAAAAGAGGTTATTTGTCCGTGAATAATTAGGTCTTTTATCATTATTTCAGAGTATATAAATTAGCGATTTGTGGTCATATCTTTATGGATAAATATTTCAAAAGGAATTAAATAATGATCATCTTCCATTTTAAATGCACTGTGTTTTCAAAAGAAAACTTCAAGAATGCCAAACAGATTTACAAAGACAAAAAAAAAAAATTGCTACAAAAAGAGAAAATAATTCGTTTCCCATGTGTTCACATGAGAAGATATATAAAGGCATTTTGTTACTATATAATATTTTTAATTTGTCTTTTCTAGTCACTTGCAACTGTACTAGCCACTGCTAGCAACTATTATTGCTATTCTCTACTGAGTCTAAAACCTGCCCTGCTTCTGGCTAGGACAGAGTTAATTTTCACCTGAGCTGGGAGAGGAGCTGGAGGTGGTGGCCTCTGTGGCTGTGGCACACAGCTGGGATAGGTTACTAATTAGCCAACAGCTGAGGTAAGTTTACCCAAATTAGCCAAGGGCCCTTCCATGCCATGGGACACCCTGCTCAGTGTGTCAGTGAGATGGGTGCTGAGGCGAGCTTCCTGCTACTCGGGAGGAAACTGGGCATTGGGATTTGCGGTGAGCTATTGTGCTGTATTTATTTCCTGTCTCTGTTTTGTTTTCTTCTATTGTTTCTCTTGAATTTGTTGTTGTTTCATCTCAACCCACAAGTTTTGCTGCCTTTTGTTTACCAGTTCTCCTCCCTGTCCCACTGGAGGGTGGAGGGAGTGAGTGAGAGACTGTGTAGCTTGGTTTTGAGTGGGGCTAAACTATGACACCTGTGTTAGAAAAATGTCCTGTCTTTCCCAAAATATTCATGACTTTTTTTGGTCTTCAGTCAGATAAAGATCATTCAAAGCCCAATTCACATGGCCAGTACTTTTATTTTGCAATAAACAGAAGGAGAAACTTCCATAAGAAGAATGGAAAGATCTCATGGACTCCCTGAACACAGAACTGGAATATAATTTTTCTGATTCCTGAGGGATTTAGTTAGCAAATGTCTTTATGATATGCTTCCATTTGCTTGCCTATCTACATCTAGGAACATGTAGGCAGCCTTCCCAGAAAGTCAAGTCTAGCCATTGGAGTACTCAGAAGAGAGTGATCAGAGTTTGTATTGTGTACGCTTTGCCCTTTATTAATGTTATCTCCTATTTCCAGCAGCTGAATGGAAAGTCTTTTTCTTCTCTTCCTTCTTCCTCAGTTGTAGATTAACTTAACTGGTCACTCACTTGTAGTTGTATCATTTTTTTGAGGACTTGAACACTGAACATATGTCTAAAGTGTTTTTTTTAAATGAAAGATCTTCTCAGGAAAGTGGAGATAAGTAATGGCAAAAGCATCTTGATTTTCCTGGGCTGGGTTTAGGGGTTATATTTTGGGAGAGGATGATTATTTACCAGGATGTAGAGAGGGATGTTTAGCTGAGACACAGGGCACCAACTAATATCAGGAATAATTAAAGAATATTCTTTTGTAGGTGTTCAGTTACCCAGTCTTTATGAATGTCTATTTCGATAGATCTGTGTTTTCTTGAATACAGCTTCTGCTTTCTGATAATGGTGATCTGCTAACGAGAGCTAGCTGCAGTAACATGTTGTGGAGGAAGGAAACATAGTGGGGAACATACTCTTCATTGTGTAGGTAGTTTTTATCATGTGTAGCAATTAAAACTGCTTTAGTCGAGAAGTTAAAAAGAAGAAAAAAATCCCCCAAACCTTTCAATTTACCATCGTAGCTTCAAAGGGCACATGAGAAAGGCGGCTTCTCCTATATCACATAAAGGTTCTAAAAACAATTATTGGGGTTTTGAACTCTCTGAGCTATTATGAAGTCAAACCCCAATGCTTTTAGTGCAGAAGAGGTAAACAATATTGGGGCGGATACTAATATTCTGTGACTAGAATGCTGAATGGGTTATGGTTTTGTTATGTTTAGTTATGGCGGATGTTTAAGAAACAAGCACTGCCAAGGTGGAGTTATTGCAAATAATTACAGCTGTTGAAGTTGGTGCTTAGGAAGTGTGAAGTGCATTCAAGAACTGCAGTTCCCTGGAGTTGTGATTAGCTCACAATCACCACCTGTATAGTTCTGCTTGGAATTTTTTTTGCGTGTCAGAAAAGAAGACAGGATTCATCTCAGTTGCGGATTGTCATAGGTTGATTCACCTGAGTAGAAAACTGACCAACTAGTCAAGAACACTATCTTGTTTTACGGAAGATTATTGGGAAATATTAGCTGTTTATCTGGAAAATGGGATACAGTGTTTCTGTAGTACTGTATACAGAGATGTACATCAGTGATGGTGTTCACTCCTTGGCTTATAAAATACAAGAGCATCAGACTTTTGATGCAAGCCTGTGTTTCTGCTTGTGTGAATTCCATATTGACCTCTGTTTCTTTGTGCATAATATTCTGGTGTAGATGCTTGTTATCCTTGTGTACTGGAGTTTGCAAGCTCTAGGTTTTGTTTTGGGTTTTTCTTTTTTTTTTTTTTTTTACTTTTTTTTTTTTTTTAAAAAGTTACAGTCTATTAGCACACAGTAAAAAATATATAGGGTGAGGACAGAAGTATGTTGTTTAACTTGTCAGACTTACTTGTGCTCTTCAAACAGTTCAAGTGACAGGAAGTTTCTGAGCTGAAGGCCTGCTGCCATGGTGACAGTATGGGGCACTGGTAGCATATTTGAAATACTGATCATAAAGGCTTTGTACACTGATAAGAAGTTACCCCAGCACATTTTTTAAGTATATGCAACATCTTACCCCAAACCTTTTACTGAGACAGAGGAGACATTTCCAGTGAAGCGAATAACTAGTATTCCTTTTAAGAGGACAAAAAAAGAATTAACAGTGTTAGGAGATTTCAGAGACAGGTGAATGGAATTTTAGTTTGAGTTATTGCACTGGGAGCTCCCTGGTATTTTTCTTCTTATTGCTACCCTTGTAAGTACATGTAATTTATCATGAACTTAGAAATTTCAGGAAAACACTACTACCTTCCTGGAAGTTAGACTATCTGGTGGCTGAGTTGCAAAACAAGGTGTGGGAGCAGAATGGGTCCGTGGTGGTTAGACAAAAATGATGAGGAAGGTGGCATGAAAGGATAACGATCTCCCTTATCTGTGTTCCAGTTCTCAGCTTTTCAAGATATTTTCTATTGGCTGAGCAAGGTAATCTATCAGTCTTCAAAGCTTATTAGAAAAAGCCTTCAGGGCTTTTTTTTTTGCTCGCTGCATAGTACTAATGTGCTTTAGAGCTATTAAATATGTTAATTTTTAGTTAAACTGAGGCTCCTGGAGCAGCCTCTACTTCCTAAAATATGCATATGTGCAAGACAGTAAATAAATACTTGTGCGAATCAAAAGACTTAATCCTGAGGTGACTCAGGATTAAAATCTACCCTAAGCTTTCTGTTCCAAGTGAGTATTAGTGCAAAGCTTACCATGAAGCTCTGTGCACTGAGAGTCAAACCCTGTGCTGCGATCTGTCAGATACATTAAGTGAGAATATGTATGCACTTCATAAATGTTGAAAAAGTATACATTATACAAAGTGTGTGTGTGAACAGGTTTAAATTTTTGCATAGAAGCCTGTGGCGTGGGAAGGCTCTCCTCATACACACCTGTACCTCATCTCTGTTCTGAATAGTTAGAAGCACCAAGCTTAGCAGTGAGAGGCTCCTCTGGCCATTTAGCTGAAAGCAAAAAGGAAAACATGAGGGCTTTTTGTTAAGACTAATAATTGAATTTGTTTGACTAGTCTTTTAGCTATGTCTGAAGATAATAAGACTAATCTGTGGGAACACCAGTTTGCTAACTCAAGTTTGGACCTTTTTTGAGTCTACAGATAAGAGCAACTTACTTGCTGTGTTCAGAAGATAATTCTATATATAACTTACTGCGAGCATCTGCTGCAGTTCAGTCGCTACCTGATCTAAAAGGGCTGGCTGGGGTTGTCTAAACTGAGCAAAACTTAATATATAAGCAAAACATCAATTGTAATCTGAATATGTTGGGGAAAACTGGATTATCAGTCTTTTTTTCAGTATTTTTTCCTTGTTTGATTAGATGATAACGACCTGAACCCAGTAGCTGCAGGAATGTTTCACTTGTATTGAAAGCATTATTTTTTGCAGGGAAGAGGTTGCTGTCTTTCTAGGGGCTGGTTTTCATGAGATGCTGTGTTTGTGATGCAGCAGATGCATGTTAGATATTAAGACTCCTAGCTCTCTACCTGTGCCTCTGGAAGAGGCATGTTAGGAAATGAGGAGTAGAAAAAGCTTCATAGATCAATAACTCACATTGCTGTTGCTGTTTCATAAACTTCAGAACTTTACAATAGTTAAGATTTTTATCTTGACTGCTTCACTTGGAAAACTATTCAGGAATTTCTCTGTCCTGATGGCTAGAAACCTCTTGATAGTTTCCAGTCTCAGAGAATTCAGTTGATATGCATTTCTTCATCTGGTTACTTAAACTCTCAGTTTAGATTATTCTTTTAAATCCCTGGTATTGACTCTGAAATATATTTATAGAGAACAGTCATATCCTCTGATGAGCTTCATAAAGTTTTTATTCTCACGTAACAGTCTCTTCATTCCTCTGACAGTATTTTTTTTTTTTTTGTGCAAGTTTCAGTCTCACTTAACTTTTAAAAAAATGAATAACCAGAGCTGTACTGGCCTCCCACAGAGCTGGCCAATTTGACAACCTTTTACAAACAAGTCTCTGAACATCTTCTAGGCTTTAAGAAAATTTTAGAGTTTTAATTACCACAGTTTATGAAGGTTTGTGATGGAGCACAAAATATTTTTTTTTGTCTATTTTCCAATGAACCATATGAAGATAAATAGAGATATTAGCCTCTGGGTACAGCCCTCAGTTATTCGTTACAGTACCCTTAGAACTTGAGTAGAAGGGAAGAACAGCTGAGCTGGTGAATATTAATGACTTTGGCCACTACTCCCCGTGAATACTGGGAGACAGCCGCTGGAGTATGGAAAAAAAGGCAGCTGGTGGGCAGGAAAAATGATAAAGGCAATGAAAAAGTGAGGTTTAGGAAAATGCCCTTCTATAATTTAGGTTTTCAGCAAATGTATCATACCAACATCACCTTCAGTTGGGGCATCAGTGCAAACTCAGTCATGTTTCTGCAGACGTCACCTAAGGCATTTGTGAACTTTTTACTGGCTGAGAATTCCCTGTGCTGTGCTGTGTTAATGGCTGTATCTGCTTTGTAACTTATGTACACCAGGGACAACAGTGATGGAACACTGTTCCTTTACCTTATTATGGGTAGCTATTTTAATTCCCCAGAACATTATATCCTGCTACTTAGCAGGCATTTGTACAGCGTTGTATGTTTAGAAGACCTTCAGGTTATTATTTCAACCATGAAGTGCCCAGCTGGGAAGGGGTGGGAGGGGTGTCAGGAAATGGTTGGCAATCAGATTGATTCAAGTGTTTGTTGGTTTGTTTGTTTTTTATTAAAATATTCAAAGTCAGAACCATTTTATTTTTTTCCAAGAGTAACAGAGTATCTGAAGGCTCTAAGTTCTCTAGAGAAGGTGTAGAAGATGAAGGGCGGGTATATTCAAACACTGAACCTGGCAAGTCTGTTGCAAATGATACTGTAATATATGATGTAAATGATAGGGAGTGGAAACATTTTGGAGGATTATTGATTTTAATTCTCAAGCTTATAACTTCAGTAAAACTAAGATACAAAGGACTTTATTGAACAGAGAGTAGTACTTCTCCTGCAAATCTGAAATGTTATATGTAGCTTTCCAGTGATGAAACTAGACAACTGTGCTTTTATTAACATATCCAGTCTATGCAGAAATGTACAAACAGCCTAGACATTTTCTGTTAAGAATGTGAAGAGTAGGCAAAATGTTTTGTGACTAAGGAATCCTAACAATATAATATTAAAATGCCATTGAAGTTTGACTGGGTAAATAACTGAAAAAACTTTGTCTGCCATAAAGTGGTGATTGTGTTCTTCGCTTTAGTCTGCTGTCACTTATTCTGTTATTAATTACCTTCATAACTATTACTTACATTGTTTTTACAGCCAATTTAAAATTTCAGTTCATAAATTTGTGAGTCAGAAAATTGCCGCTCATTTTGGTTCTGTGCTCTCAGAATTTTTTCAGATGAACTCACGAAGATAGACCTCAAACATTGCACAATTTTGCAATCTCATTTTAAACAATCTCATTTTTTCTCATTCTTTGTGTTTTTTTTTTTTATTTTGTTTTCCTTTCACCATTTGTAGACTCATTGATACCTAGAAAAATGAAGGAACCTGTATAATGAAAGCAATGAGCAGTACACCTGCATATAGAACTCCAGGACAGTTATTTTTGTTAGACAGAAAAAACTTACTGGGAATCAAAGGAAAATGAAGTGGGAGAAGTTAATGGAAGAGAAGTAGTTCATTAATTTGTGGAATATACAGTTCCAGGCAGTTAGTGTAAAGAGATGTAAGCCAGAGGGAGAAAATAATACATAAGGAAGTCTGTAGGAAGGACAGATCACAGTGAGGTTTAATTATTTTAATATTGATGAGATAGCTGTTTACATAAGTATTTTGGAGGGAATATGTGTTTCTAAACAGGACAGATGTAATAGTAATCAATACACTGTTGAAAAAGTAGAACTTATGGCTTGATTCTTCATGGATGTTAAGGGTCTGTGATAGTTACCTAATGCAGTGAGACGTGAAAATGTAGAATGTGTTTGAAATCTACTTGTGTATAAGAGACTTGAAAAACAGCCACAGGGAACTTTCAGTTGAAAGTCTGTAAAACAAGGAGGAGATAATACACTTGTAGATCAAGATAGAAAACGGATAAAAACAATATAATGCTTTTGTAATACACTTGCAGCGTTGTTTTGTACTGTCCATTCCTTGGAGATAGTAGTATTTGCACCATTATTTTAATACACACTGAATGAGTGTATTACTGTTGACTGTATGTATAAATAAAATCCATAATTTGATCTGTATTTAGCTTGGACAACTGCTCCATTTTCAACCCCCCTAAAGAGCCATGTGCCTAGTAACTTATCTATTCCAAAGCTACTTACAGGCCTAATAAAAGATTTTTGCTTTTAGTCTAGATTATTAAATATATTTATCTATTTACATATTTACGTATATATATTTACTTTGAGTTCTTAATAGTTTGTTGTTTTTTTTTTTTCTGAATTCCCTATCATAATTTTCTTAAGGTGATATTCCTTGATAAGAACCTACTTGCTGGATTCTCCAGAAGCTTCCACCAGGAATATAGCCAGCACCAACTCCTCTTCCTTACATCTCAAAGTAGATGTTGCTATCAGGTGGTTTCACTCTCCCAGTTGGAACCTAATTCCAACTTCTGACTTTGAGATGTAAAGATTTCCCTGGATCCTTAATTATAAATTTCCTAAAGCAGCCAATTGTTTCAGTAAAAGTACCTCTAGAATTATGTCATGTAATACAAATCTTTATTTCAGATATGTGATGCTTTAGGAACTATGAAGTCACTATTAATAACAGACAAACTTGCAGTTCGGTTCCTTTCAATGAGATTAAATGTAAATTGTATAAAATCAAATTTTAAAAAGCAGTGAAATGAATCAATCCCTGCATTTTAATAGTCATTAGAGAGGATGTTCTTTAGAGTATTTTTAAGAGAACAGTATGAGATCTCGTGTGCTACTTAGGAGATTATAGACAGCAGTATAAAGATCTTGACTGGAGAGAGTGATTTTTGTGGGGTGAAAGTTTACTTATTTATTATGCTGATAGCTGATACTTGGTGTGATAGATATGAAGATGGGAACAAATTATTTCTGGAGTATAGTAATTGTCCTTTAATTAGAACGATTTTTTTTTTTTCTGTAGTATTTCTTGAGGCCTGGAAATTTTTGGTTTTTTGAGCTTCAAGTTGTTTTTTGTCTAGCTCTAAGCAAAGGTTCTTAAGCTTGTCCCAAATGAAGCTGAGTTAATCTTCCTTTTAGACTTGTATCTGTTCTTGTCCCAGCTAGTGTCCTGATGCACAGATACACAGGCAACCAACGTTGCTCTTGAACCAGAAAATATCAAGGACAAAAACTTTGCTAATTTTTTTTCTGAAGTGAAATTAACTTGTTCTTGTTGTAATGCAGCCTCCAGTGTCACTGGGTCTAGTCACACCCTGGCAAACTTCTAAGTGATGTGGTACCTTGTGTCCAGCAGGAAGCTACTTTGCTTACAACTTTTTTCATTTTTCCTTCTTTCTGCAATGTATCCATCCCTCAAGGAAATGAATTTGCTGTTTAAGTCTGAGGATATTTTTTTTGTATCAAGCGGTTTACTTTGCTCAAGGTTAGCATGATGAAATGCTAACAAAATGTTTTGTCCAGCTCTCTTTTGCTAGCCTTCAGCATTTTATTTAAAACAACAGCTCAGATTGGTATCAGCTGAACCACTGAACTGTTTCTGTTTTATATGGTTATTTTGAAACTGAACAACAGGGATCGGAATGAGGATTTGAGAATATTCAAAGAGCAGAATTGTTTATTTCTTTGCTGAGTTCAGCACAATACCTTGGAGAAGTTCTTGGCAGTGTCCGTGGGTTTTCCCTCCTCTGTGTGAAAGGTGGTGAAATGTCTAACACAAGTTTTCACAAAATCCATTTTTTTTTCAGTGTTGTGGGACAGATGCTAGTTTTGGACAGCCTCCAATGACACTCTCTGGAGTCACGTAAGTAATTATTGCAACTGACAATTACAACGGTAAGCTGCACTATATCAATTAATGCCTGAAGAGTTGCTCAAGAAAATCCTTCATACAAAATGTTCTTCTGGTTATTAACTGAAAGTATAATTTTTCTGTGTTTAATTAACTCTAATACATGTATTACTTAGTAATAATGCTAAATATTCATTTATTTTCATTTCTAATTTTAATTATAGCATGTGCAAAAGCTTAGAATAAAAATATTCACCTGATAAATGCCGTTTTCCACCCTTGATCTGCTTTCAGTTCTTAAGAACACAGAAGAACAGTAGACATTTCAAGTGACCTGGGTCAGATTTTCATCTTTAGCAAAACCTCATAGCTTCAGTGAAATCAATAGACTTCTGTGAGTTTACTCTGAGAATCCAGTATTTAAAAGAATTGTCAAATTCACAGTTTTTTCCTTTAAAAGAAAAAAATGATGATGAAATATATACTACTTATGAGTTTTCCTTCATGCAGGATTTTTGGCCTTTTTGAGTTTCTTGCTTTGGAACAAATCTTTTGTGAAACAATAATTTTTGAGTTTTGAGTTCATTCTCAGTTACTCACACATTAGAGTAAGTCTAGTAAATTTAATTTTGACTCTTATTTTGGAACAAAACCAGACTCCAGTTCTTAGTGAGGGACACATTGGCAGGCCTGTGTTATGAAACAGAGGTGCTCTATGATGTTGCTTGCTGTTTTCCATGTGCCAAAGTTCTGGTCTCATTTGGCTCTCAGTTCTTGCACTTGTACTGGGTACTCTGAGGGAAAACAACAACTCATGGAGTCTTGGCTTCCTCTTGATGTGTAACTAGGCCCTGCCAGCATTGCATATGCACTTACCAGAGGAGAAGTTGCAGCAGCCTAAATATTAGTTATAAAAGCTGTTAGTAAAAATCCATCTGATTAGGCCAGGCATATAGCATGTGATTTTATATCCGCACTGTGTTCAGGAAGAACTGAGTCACATCTCCAGGACCAAAATCTTATTTGTGCAAAAGCCATATTCCAAGTCAGAAACACCAATTTTATCTGCCACATTCATATAAAAAAAGAACTTGATTTTTTCCAGATAAAAGATATTTTACAGTTCTTTGTATGTTCTGAGAAGTCTTCTCCAATTCTTCGACTTGAATTTTCCTTTAGCTCTTTTCTCTCAGCTGTAATCTCTTCCTCACAACTCAGGCTTGTCTGACGTATGTCTGGGGTCACTCTGGGGAGATGGCGTAGTCCAGTCAGTCTGCTCTCTCCTTTGCAAGAACTTTCCTTCTTAAAATATGAATGCAGAAGACCTGTAAAACAAAAACAGTTCTCAAAGATTACTTTTCTTATGTGTTTTAATGATGATGCCATTTTCCATTGCTTTTTGTAGTTCAGTACTTTATTGAAATATTTATTGATCTTACTGATATTTTCAGTGTAACACACTATCAAACTTGTGCTGATAATTTAAGATTTTTCTAGAAGTTTCTCTAGGTGCTATTTACTAGATTTCTTTCTACCTCTTCCGTTGTGTTACCTTTCCTTTATTAATGGATTTTTTTCAGTGTTTTGGGGAAGGTCATGTTTTCTGCTGCTTGTTTCTTTTCCACCTGCTTTCACATATCTTTCTTAATCTTGCTTTCTCTGATCAGTAGGCACCACTGTATTTGTTCAGTCTTAGCAACAGAATCAACAAATGACTTGACTTAGACATTTTTATGCTACTTTCTTGTAGTGGATCTGTCTAGTAGCAGCTGAAAAATCTTCTATATTTTCTTGAAAAAATATTGATTTTTAATGTTGCACATGCCAATTCCAATGCTATTTTTCGGGGTCTTATTTTTTTTTTTTAAACATGAGTGCTAACATTTGGGTATATACAATTTGGTGATGTCTAACATCAGTTTCCCCATTCCTTGTAGAGTTGCTGTAAATATGCTTCTAATATATATACATATACATATATATATATATATATACATTCTGTCTTGTTCTAGGGAACATCATCCAAAGAACTTTGATTTACTTCTGGGAATAGACAGTATCTGAAAGTATGCCACTAGGTTTTGCCGTACTCGGTAGATAGACAATATGAAATATATGTCTACATCTATAGGTATCTGCAGTACTACAATGTGCATACAGACACATTCCAGGTACCACAGGGTTATCAGAAGGTGTCTCAGACTCTCTATAAATCCTCACGCTTTTTGGAGCAACCTGTGGAAGTTTGCTGCATATCAGACTGAACACAGAATTAATGCTCCATAGCTTTTTTTTCCTTCACACCAGTTCTGGTTGCTAACTTACTTTTTCTCTGCATCCACCCAAATTAACTCAAAATACCTACTTAAACTGTTTTATCCTATTAATTTGGTGTAAGACAGGCCAATATCACTGACTACCTTTGAGAAGAACTGAGAGAAAGCTGCAGAAGGACCATCCTTCTTGGACAGCTGTAGCTGGTAGGAATATCAGTTTGTACCCATTGCTTTGGTCTTGGCCCCCTGAAGTCTGTCACCAAGCTCCTCTGGAGAAGTTAAAATAAAGATCCATCTGCAGTGCTGATAAGAGGTAACTGTAATCTTTAGCTGTTATGACCCAAAATCTCCTGCAAGATAGGAAGCACCCAAATGGAGCTACATGTAGGTATCCCAGAGCAGCCCAACAGCACCAAGCAGAACTGATATGCAAGTAGAAATAACTTCATATTTGTCCTTTTTCGACGTATTTTTACCATCACCAACATAGAATGAATTGGCTTATGTTATTCTGTTGTTCAGATGCGATAGTAAACAAGCACACGATAGGGAAATTTGATGCATTTTGCTGTATAAAGCCAAAACCAAGTAAGAGCTGTCATATTTAATTTTTCTGTTTAAAATAATTGCTTATAATTAATGCGAAATCCTTATTACATTGATTTGTTTAATTGTGTTTTAGAAAAATAAGTTGGTTTTTTTTGAGCTACATAATTTAAACTCTGTTTTTAAAAAAAAAAAAGGTGTAAAAATTTAAATCCAACTACAGGACGTAGATAGAGAAAAGGCTTCTGCAAAGAGAGTGGGTTTTATTTTTTAATTGAGAAACAAGATAATTGTATTTGCAGTTGACTTAATGCAGATATTTTAGTTTTGTGAAATGCATCTTTGAATTGCAGTGCACATAGGTGGACTCTTCTGTTTCATTAGTATTCTCGGTGGTTGGGATGTGCCAGGTAAGTGCAGCCATCCTATGGGAGCTTGCTGTAGTCATAGCAACCCGACTGCAATTTCAAATAACTGAGTAGTGGAGCTCTCGCGCATCTAAAGCACAAGGTGCTCAGAAAAGGGTTGGCTAACTAATTAGTCAATGTGGTTCTTAAAAACCAACAGTAAAAATCATTAAGTAAATAGACTAAGAAAACTCTATGATGATTTTTAGTCAGTTAACATGCCTGTTGAATTGCTGGTAATTTTAAGTTATGAGCCTTGCTGCTTGTTATGCTTACAAAACATTCAGCATTAGAGCCAGTCCTGTTGGTAGCTACAGCTATGGATAGAATCACCAGTGGCTCCGCTAATTTGTGAGAACACTCTAAGTGAGGGATACAGTGCTCCATAATTAGGTGTGACAATCTGTCAAGCTTCTGGTTCACTGGGAGCTTATTGAAATCAGTGCAAATCTTAAAAAGTCATCTGCATGTTATCTGGGTTAAGCTCAAAGTACAGAAGCATGATGAGATATAGTGAAGACAGGAGAGAATTCTCCTTATTCAGTAAGATCTGAGTATCTAACTCCTTTGAATCTATCTGGAAGTCCCAGCTGAAATGAAGTTAATTTCCTCCAACGTTGTTTATGATGAAGTCCAAAATTAAATAATAAATAGATCACTTCAATTATATGGGGTTTTGACTGTGAATCAAATCTCAACATAAATGCTTATCAAGAGTGAAAAGTTAAATAGGGATCATGAAGACAAAATGGTTGTAGCCTACCAAACAGTGATGGATGAAAAATTAGAAGAATCATGAAAAAAATCTTAACTCTAGTGAAAAACAGATTATGATATCAATGAGAGTTAGTATGGATCAGAAATCTGTACTGACTAAGAAGTCAGAGACATAAAAATCATTGATGATGCATGGAATGATGTGTAAAAAATATTCTGGATGCTGGAAAATGTCCCATGAATAATGACAAATATGTCTAATGGAGACAATATGATAGAAAAAGGAATGCTAACTAATAGCTAGGTAAGCTGTGACAAATGCAGAATTGGTTAAGCATTAAAGGAAAATATGCAAAATATGTTAAATCGAAGGATATTTATTTTGATATGAAAATTTTGCATATTTTAAAGAATGTGACCAAGAATATTCCCAAGTTGAATATTTTGTTTTTCAAGGCCAAAGGTTCAATTAATTATCCAAATAGCTTTAAAAGTTATATAGAGAGACAGATAAAATAATATGTGGTTTTTCTATGTATGTACACGTATATGTATAGTACTTGTGCTTCTTTGATAGAGGCTTACCCTTTAAATCTAGAAGGGCTGTTGTAATTTTTTTTTAAACCAATTATTCACAAACTGTAGTCTGCAGAAAGGACTGAAATATGAACAGCAAAGTTGAAAACACACTTATGACTTTCTGTCTCCTCCCCCGAGAGACTGCAAATTTATTTTCCTGAAATATTTACAAGATATTTAAATAACAGAATTCATGTCATTCTAAAAAACTTGACCTTCTGTACAAAAGAATTTGTACTGACCTTTTTAAGGTTCTACTCAACAAAAAGGAAACCAAATTTATATCCCGTTGAAACCAGAGAAGCATAATTAAATAAGCAGAGGAACCTGAGAACTGCCTCCTTGGACTGCCTGAGGTTTGGGGAGATTTGTCCAAGTTCTAAGACACTATGTGCCAAAAAGCTTTTCATTGAGTTGAGAGATTTAGCAAGAGTACTCAAATGGGCAATAGTCTCCCCCAGACCAGCTCAAAATGATTCAAAGTAGTTGTGTGGTTTTGCAGCCTGGTTACTGCCTATGTGTCCTTGCAAAGCAGGCAGACACTGCGTTTATTTCTGATTAGCCTTCTGGTTTAGCTCACTTTCTCTCTTTATCCTGTGGGTTACAGCTTGTGGAAGACCGTGGAACTCTTACCCCAGATTTCATTGGCAGTAGTATTATGTTACTAATTTCAAAACTTACTTGCCATAGTAACTTATGTTGGCATTTGAAAAATATCTTTATTTTAAATAAAGCAAATTAAAATTGGTTTTCCAATAAGTTGCACTAATTACCTTTGTTCTTTTTTTTTTCTTTTTTTTTTTTTTTTTTAATAGGATGCTGAGAAACCTGAAGTGTCATTGCTAAAGGCTGGTAAGTGATTAATTTACTTAAAATATAAGCTATCCACATATTTATTGAAACCACAGTAAAATGCAGGTCAGTTAAGTTGAAATCACATTTTAATTTTAGTTTCAGTAGATAAAGAAGAGAATATTTAAAATAATTTGGTGCTGGAGTTTTTCTTTCTGAAGGCAGATGCATTATGTGGTTTTCAATATGATTATTTAAGTGCATGAGACAGATGTTGTGTAGGCACAGAAAGCTACACTAGCTGTTCAAATGTCTGCATAATAATTCTTCAAGAATACATTATAGCTCTTAAAAAATTATTTTCATATACCTGCAGGAATCTGCAGAACTTGCCCTGTCCTTCACAATTGTGAGATCAATCTTCTTTCAAAGTAAATATTCTTATTGCTTGTCTCGTTTTGGATAACTAGTCTTTCTAATTTTTAGGCAGAAAAAGTCTCCCCTTCTGATATAATCTGTATCAAGTGAGCTGCTTTTAAGTAAGTTCTGTTTTACAGCTTTTTGAGTTTTCATATGTAGTAGATATTTGAGACTTTTAACACAGTTGCTTTCAAACCAACAAGGAACAGAATTCCAAATCTGAAATTGAACCTAGTAAATATTGTACTGAAGCTCAACAGGCACTTAAAACACTAGTAATCATGGTTCTTTGTATGGCTAGTGTGTGAAAAGGTAATCTCTAAAAACAACTTCTTGAGCACATGGAGGCCCAAGGCTTCCGTAAAAATTATCTAGAGGCCTTGAGCCAGTAAAACTTTGAATATATGCTTAAGTATACCCCAGTGAATTTAATTGCTTCCTCCAGACTCAAGTGAAGCAAATCCTTCGCATTTATCCTAAGAAAATTTTACAACACTTAGTTTTATGCAAGGATTGATTGGTATATGCTTTACCACTTCATGCTCCACTCTGTCGTTGGTGTAAGCAACAATATGACTACTCCTCCATCCATTGTGCTTATTTGCGCTGTAGATGAGTAGTTAAACAAGCTTCCGTTATGTGAGTTTAATCTGTCTAATTTATACATTAAGGTTGTTTCTGAGGATAGAAACTAAATGAGGGCAGACACTGCTGATAGGGTTGTCATCAGCCAGACTCTTTGGAATTAAATCTGAATTACTAGTATTGCTACATCCCAGCTATCGCTCACCAGAGCTGCCGTTAACTAATGCTTGAGTGGGATATGTACTCACCTGCTAATCACACTTTTCCCACAAGATATGTCCTGGCAACCCCATTGTAATCAGAACTTGTATTTCATAGTGCCTGTTTTCAATATAATAATTAAATATTCTTATATTGTATATTCTGTGTAGTATAATGTAAATTTTGTTAGACAGAAATGTCTGCACCTAAGTAAATGTTAGAAAAACCCTGAGTAGAGAAATGTCTTGGTATTGGACAATGTTACATGAAACACTGAAAGTAAAAGCACATGAAGAAAACATAATGTGCTGTCCTGTGTTTTCAGAATATTATGCCTGTTATTTCATTATTGTAGCTATAATGTTAAAACAACAGAATATACCATCTGCTATTTGTAAGTCCCTCAGGTCTTAGAAAGATCTTCAGAGGTGAGGGTCATATTCCCTTAATTTCTGAGAAAAATCACTAAAACTGCTACAAAATAATGCTTTGAATTCTCCATGAGTTTCATCTTCCTGCTTTTCCTTCATCATTATCCTTGCTGTTGCATATTTCATTTTTTTAATTTCTGATAAGTCATAATCTAACCTGAATTCTGACATCCTTTCACTAACACAGAAATGTTTACTGTACAACTGTTGTCTAAAGAAATCTAGGACAAAATATGAAGAAAATTTATTATCCACTAATGTGAACTATCTGCAGCTAATTCAAATTACTTCCTTTCATCAGATCCCAGACCCTCTAAAAAACAAATATTAATTTTTCTAGACATCAGGTGTCTAGTGCAAAAGATTTTCTAATTAATTAGTCTTTCCTTTATGTTTGCATGTGAGATATTTAAAGAATATTGCTCTAAAGAAATATCCATGATGATGAAGTGTTTTCTAAATCAGTATTTCTGCAGACAGTAACATAAAATGAAGAGTTTTCTGCCCCTGTTTGATTTAAAAGATGCAGTTTTACTTGTATGCGAAAGGAGTTCACAGCTGTGAGATGTTAAAATGCTGATCAGAGGTGCATCGCTAAGTAGATGAAGCCTCCTTCTTTGTGCTAATGTTTTAAGATATATTCAGATTCTTTTATTTTTAACATTAAATACTACTGGAATACTATTTCTGTTGGTAACGTAATACTACTTGTCTGGGACAGAAAAGATCATGAGTAATTTCAGTCTGTAGTGCTACTTCCCTTTGAAGGCCAGCAAGCAAAGACGCAGTCCTACAGTCCCAATTCTGCAAGCCTTGCCTGGCTTCTTTGCTTCCCCCGGTTGCTCTGTGTCTAAGAACAGAAGATGACTGAGCAGAGGCAAGCTGGAATTATGACATTTTAGCACGTTTCCGCAGGCAAGATGCATATTAGACACAAGGCAAGATCCTGGAGAGTATTTGAGCCATTCCCCTGCTGCTGTAGCCCAATATTAATTGCCTAATTGTCCACCATGAGAAACAGCCAGTGTTTCGCAGTACTCGGGGTACGTTCACCTTAGGCAGCAATTGATTTCTGTGGAGCAGGCTGACAAATGTGAGCTACATGATGGGGCACAGGGCTCCTTACAAAGTTACACCCGGCCGTTTCTACTGACTTCTTGTCTGTTAATAGGTTGTATCATAGTTTATGCCACTGATTGGGAAAAGCAGTGAATGTGTCAGTGAAGATATTTTTGGCAATAAAAAATAGTATGAAAGAGGAAAAATAAAATGTTTAAGAACTCAGAAATATGAAATAGTAACAGAAAGTATTTGTACTTAAGGAAAATTTATTTTTTAAATACTAATCTAAAATACCATAATGAAATCTTACAACTGAAGCTAATGAAACCACTAAAATGTAATCACTGCCTAGGGAGGCAAAAATAACGTTCTGTAACATCAGACTAGGGTGTTTCTAATTGTCTTTGTGTTGTATAGAATCACAGAATGTTTTCGGTTCGAAGGGACCTTCAAAGGCCATCCAGTTTAACCTCCCTGCAAGGAGCAGGGACATCTCCAACCAGATCAGGTTGCTCAGAGTCCCCTCCAACCTGGCCTTGAACGTTTTCAGGGATAACTACATAAATTACTTCTTTCCTTTATAATGATTTACCATTACCAGAACTTTACATAAAAAACAAAAATAATTTAATTTAAAATTCTGATCATATATATGGTGGAAAGAGATACCATATTGATTAAGATGCTACTTTGAGTTACATATATTGTAAACCAGCATTCTTTCTACTAGCTGTAATTGTTTACATCATATATAAATGTATAATTTACAGAAATCAGTAAGGAGTTACTTTGAAATAATACCTTAACAAATATAATGGTAGAAAAATAATATTAGAAATGTATAATTGGAACTACTTCATTTTTTACAATCTTTTTCATTAGCATATGAAAATATAACCCTGCAGTACTTTAACAATTGTTATCAGTCTACAGAAATAAAAATTCTTACTTTGTTTAGTATATTCAAGGAAGATGGTTCTATGACTCGCTTATAATTAAAGGATCATCACAAGGCTGATTGAACTGCAGCATCATTCTTGTATTGATGTTATGGATTAGATCACCGAACAGAAAACCTCAACATAAAATTTGATGTTTGTTTTCATATTTGAATCTGTTCGACTTTTTTTTTAAAAAAAAAAAACACTATTGTAAAGGATTAGTCAAGTTTTCTCTATATTTAATTGATAGTTTTCTCATGTAGTATTACTATAGAAAACTTCCATAGGATTTGGAGGCTTTTTGGTGGATGACGTGTTTGTGGTTCCTGTGTTCCCACTGATCTAGCAAGGCCACAAGCAATTCCTCCCGTCATTCCTTACTAAAACCTCCCTAGGCAGTGATTATATTTTAATGGTTTCATTAGTTTCAATCAATTTCGATGCTGGGTTTGCCTTTCCTCATCGCTGTGGTATAATCTCATTCTCCTCCCTCTGTCAGCCTCCGTGTGCTGTTCCTCAGCAAGCATGTTCGTGATGTTCACATTGCAGCAGGGGAGAGTAGCAGGGTATTCTGTATGTTACAGCATTTGAACTCAGAAATTAATCTTCAGAATCTAGCCCTGGCTTTGTAAGCCATTTCTGAAGAACAAGACCTGCTCTGTCCTTGCTGGAATACTGCAAACATTGTGTAGACTGCAATGCTGTCTTTCCTTGAAGTAATGGAAGCCTCTAAGCTACTTCCATTCCAAGTCATGTACTCACTCCTAGCTAAAGGGTGGAATGTCATTACTAAGTGTGCTCAGAATGTGGTGATCATGGAGAAATTTTACATCATATTAATAATAGAGGAGGCTTGTCAAACTTGAAGTAGTAAGAAGTTTGGATTTTGCTTTTTTTTTCCCCCTCCCTTTTTACTGCCTTAAGAACACAAAGTGAGATGGTAATATTTTGGAGTTTGGACTGAAATCACACTACTTGGAAAAAGACTGCATTAAACCTCGAAGGAGCTTCTGCCTTTAAACACATTGCTGAACTTTGCAGTTTGGCAAAATATGCTTACTCACACACTTCAGTTAAAAAAGACAGCTAAAAATAGTTAATGCAGTCTGAATATGCGTAAAATAACTTTAAGGTGTCAAGCTATCATCTCTGTTGGATGAAAACTGAAATGTAAGCTAAAAAAATTAAAGGCCAGACTATGATGGCCTTCTTAATTTTGCAAAGTAATGGAGGTAAGTGGATTCTGAATTCTGGGGCTTGTCCCACTGATGTGTAGCTATGTGAAAGTTAGTCCGTTTAGTCTAGTAACACTGGCTAGGTTCTGTACAGATCAAGTGAGAGGTTTGTCCCATCCCTAGAGATGGAAATGAGTACAGGAAGCTGGAAGTTTAATGAATAAACTCAGGTGGGGAGGAATCACAGCCTAAATAGTTCATATTGTGGGGCAATTCGTTAAGTACAAGGATGTGCAAAAAAAAACCTTACCAGTTCAAATGAAAAGTCTGTTGTGAAGTCTTTCAGGCACAGAAATTTCTTGTAGGTAAATAAATGAGAGAAAACCCCAGAGTCACACAGAGACGATGGTTCAGAGCCTAGGGCATCTCTGCAAGATGCAGATGATCAGCATGCAAGTCCGGGGCTGAAGTGCTTGTTAAATATTTATTTGTCTAGGTAAGAGGAGAAATTGATGCCAGAATCCCTTTATTTTGTGTGAGTGCCTTATCTGTTAAGTTAATGACTACTCTGGATGGCAGCATCTTGAAAAAAGAAATTTTGGAGACCCTCAAGGCAGAATAGATTATAGCTGTGTGGTTCCTGACAAATGTTTGTATAACCTGTTTATAAAAATCTTCCAGTGATAGCTGTACCATGAGTACCCCAGGCAATTAATATCACTGTTCCTTCATTACTACCAGAATTTTTTCTCAATCTCTGAACTGATTTGTTAGTGTAGTTTAAGCCCATTACTCTTTGACTTATCTACTGTATCTATCAAGTTGAAGCATTCCTTGTTCTTTCAGTCTTACCTTTGTTATATTTCCTAAATCTCTGGTTATCCACCTCAGTTTGTCCATGTCTTTGCTAAAGCACAGTTGACACAGTTGACATCTTCATTGCTTCACTCAAGCACAGTTGTCCTGCTGAAGACTTGCCAGCGGTGGCTAGAGGAGAACCATTATGACAGGGATCTTTCATATTATTTATTGTGTGTATGTATACGTGTATGTTTACACACTCTGGTTTACATGTAACATATATATCTTTTTGTTACATGTGTTTATTAAAACAGGCAGAAACATTTATAATATTAATTTTGTTATATGTTTGTGACATTACTGTCTCACACTTCATCTTTGAACAAGTTTGTCTTTTTTTAAACTTCATCTTTTTAGTTTCAGATTGCTTTTCAGTTTGTCAAGATCACTGCAAATTCTAGACCTTTCCTCAAATGTACGTGGGGTTGATCTTATTTTGGTGGGAGCTGCATATTTAATGAACATGTGTTCTGTTCCTTTATCTAGGATAATAATGAAAATACTGAATAGAACCAGAGCTATGAATAGGCCTCTGTATGTCCAGTGCGTGTATTTTACCATTTGATGGGAAACCATTGTCAACTATTTCATAGGCATTGTTTTACGGCGGCTGTGCTTCCCTGGTTCACCTATTAGAACATATTGTGTCAAAAGCTCTGCTAAAAGATTTCTTCCTCATTCCCATGATCTGTTGGCCTGTTAGAGAAGAAAATTAGATAATTAATTTGATTTGTCCTGGACCAATCCATGTCAGCTGTTAAGTATAACCATATTATTTTTCAGATGTCTGGCTATTTGCGATCAATTTTGGGGGTGGGGGAAAATTCAATTATTTTAATTATACTTCCATAGCTGACTGCTTATGTTTCTGGTACTCCCTTTTAATGACAGACACTGCATTTCACTTTTTTGGGTTTTCAATTCCTCACAGGTATTTAAGGGGCTTTAATATATCTGAATTGTTGCAGGTCCTTCAGTAAATTCATCAGTCAGTAAGAGTAGCTGAATTTTTTAACCTGCTTTTCTTTATTCCAAGCTGAGATTTTACACTTTTCAACATTGTTAATTGTTCTAACCACCTGCTTGCAGTTAACAGTCTAAAGCGAAAATATCATGCAGCATCTGAGCACTCCTGGCATTCTGATAGCTTTCCTTCTCCAATCAGTACTAGACTGACACCTAACTTCTCTTACTGCTAATATCTGCAGTGATTTCTTGGTTTTGATTTCTTTGCTGACTTCTTTCCATCTTATGCTTTGACCTTTCTAATTTTCTTTCTGCACACTCTTCCTATATTTTTAGTATAATTGACCTATTTCCACTTTCTCTGTGCTTTCTTCTTTTGCTTGATGCTACTAACAATCTTCTGCTTTACTTATTTTCAGCTTCAGTATTGGGAGAGTTTGTGCTTGTTCCTGCACCATTAATGTTGTTTGTGGAACTGCCAGTCTTAGTTATTCTTTTTTCCCATCATATGAGCTCCTACCTAGGGATTTTGTTGAACCTATTGAACTCTGTTTTCTTTAAGTCATTTTTTTTCTGTTCTGCTATCCAGCCTTCTTCCTTTTCTAAGTTTCATTAACTCTTTTCATACCGTGATCGTTGGCATTGTCATCCAAACTGCATTTCACCATGGTCTCAGTCAGTTCCTCTCTACTGATTAAATATACATCAGTCTTTGCACTGATTGCTTTTTTTTTTTCCTGCCTCCTGTATGTGTATTTGTAATATTTACCACCACCATAATTTCCAGAGTAATCCATGTTGTATTGCATTCATTCTCTTTTTAAAGATTGCCTGGGTAGTGTAAGGCCACATTATTACCCTGTGTTGCATAGTTATGGTATTTGTTGACAGAAGTTCTTTCCATTGCATTTTCATGGTTTTTAGTCATCTGCAATGGACACTAACATGTTTAACAGCCAAGTTCAAGTTCCCAGACTGTCAGCACAGGTAAATTCCCAAATTTGAATCCCAAGACAAGTGTCATGTGAACATGCTATGTTTTCCATGAACTGTATATTTTTAAATCCAGTATTTTTTTTTAATTTAATTTACTAAGCTTCTGTAGTGCTAGTCATTAAGTGTTTATTATTAAGACCTCCTATTCAGCTTCTCTTGTTTCCCCCCCCCCACTTCTTGCATTAATGTACAGGTTTCCAAAGCATTGGGCACATTGAGCCATCGTTTGTCCCGTTTTCTTGTTACAGCATGTCCAAGCTGCTGGGCTTTATGCTTATGCATGTCATCTTCATTATTGCAATCCAGGGCCATGGTAAACAAAGATGAATTTGAAAAAAAAAACTTCTGGTTAAAATCTCTCTAAGAGGTTTTTGATCCCAGTGTAAAATAATATTGTCATAAATCTCCTATTTGCTGTCTTGAGTTCTGGACTTAACTAACAAAGGGCAGTGTCTAGAAGTTCAGAATCAGGTTCAATCGTTGTTGAAACATAAAAGAGGGAGGGACTGTTCATGCATAAGTGTCACATGATGTGAGACTACACCTCGTACTAACCAAATTTAAATAGTGGTGGGGGAAGAGAAGAGGGATTTTTTAGTCATGGGGTTTAGACTACTACTTTAAATTTGTGCTTGCCCACCTTGGACTTTGTATTGATTCTCATGCTGATCGTATTTAGGCAGCATGGGATATATGTCCAACATGACACTATAGTTAAAAATAATCCTAGTTATGATGATGCAGGGTATAGATTGTCACCATATCATCTTTATTGCTATTAAATTCTCTCTCAAGAGTTTATGACATTCCCTGCTAATTTCATAACACTTTTTTTTTACTTGAATACTTACTGTAAACACAGCAGCTAGTGTGAGAGTCACACGGAGTTCCACCTGAGCATAAAGAGACTCTTATTCATCAAAAATTGCCTTTCCAAGTAAAAACTGCTGTGCAATAAGAGAGAAAAAGAGAAAGGATGCTCTGAAAGGGAATGCTTTCTGTCACGTGCTTAAATTGGGAAATCCATTTATAACCCTTGGGAAATTGGAAATAGAAAAATAGGGGCAAACAGAGTGATACAGTTTTTAGATTACAAACAATTTCTGGGAAGAAATTCAAACTCATTCACATGAACAGCACAGAAGAGAACAAGACAAAATTCAAGGACAGCTAGGCAGAACAAAATGCAGAGTAAGGTTAATTCGTATGGGTGGAAAGTCTTTCTATAAGGTTTAAGCACTGAGCACATCTAAATAATGGTGAGAAAATTAAGTTAGAGAGGGGACGCAATATTTAGGTACTATGATGGCTGCATTTCTGCTTAAATGCGAAATCTAGCTAACAAATAATTTCCTCATTTATTCATATGTGCATGAAGAAAAAGACATGTAGTATTAAACCTGAAGGAAAGCTCATGTACTCCTGTCTGGAGCCTTCAACTCGAATAAGAAGACTGGCCTCTCAACTTTTGGGCAGCTTATGATCCTAGTTTATTCTGACTATTAATTCAAGAGAACTCTTTGTGGCTTTCCCTGATAAAGCAAAAAATAGAAGCCTTGGCAATTCAAACTTATTAGGACTGGTTTTTTTTATTATTATTATTATTATTATTATTTTAAAGGAGCAGTGTTTTTATTTGCATTAGATTTTTGATAACTGCTTTAACAGCAACCTTTTGACATGTATTTTATGAAAAGTAATACTTAAAATCATAGCTATAAATCACTGTTTTATTGTTTTAAACTACATATAGCAGACAAAACCATTATTATTTAACAATTAAGGTGCATGAATTTTTAATTTTTAATAAAAAGTAAGCTAGTTGTTTTTTAATTAAGTGTGTAATCAAGATTGTTCCAGTATATCATTATATCTCTTAGAATTTTAAATTCTAACTGGATTTAAACTGGCATAGTATTAAAATAAATTGTTTCTCTGGAATGTATAGTTAATAAATGTGCAGGTCTTTATAGTTATTTTTTTCCATTAGCAAACTATATGAAGAAGTATACCAAGGTATATGAAGAGCTTGGTCCAATATATTTTTGAATTTCTGGAGCTTTCTCTGTTGATCAATGAAAAACAGACCCTAGATCATGCTTCAGTCTCTATTGGTATGCATGAGCTCTTGTAGAGCTTGGAAGAGATTTACACCTTGGCCAAGACATTATTAAGCTCACCACTACGATTTCTTTAGAAGAACAGCCTTGTATGAATCCGAGCAGAGTGATTTTTCCATGGAGCTTGATGGAGTTAATCCTTTAAACTCCAGTGAATGTCAGTGAGTGCAATGGATGCATTAATTCCGTATATGTTTTTTGAAACTTTCTTGAATAGATTCTAAAAATTTGAGATTAGGAATAAAAAACCCGCAGTGGATCCACAGATCCCTGTTCACATTGATTCCTTCCCATTTTCAAATTCCACTCTGTCAGCCAGTGGTATATAAAATACATATATATATATATGTGTGTGTGTGTGTGTGTATATAAAAATACATATGCGTATGTATGTGTGTGAATCTATCCATGTATATGCATACAAATGTGTATGTGCACACACACTCCAGTCTACATAGTTAACCCCCAGCTCACTGCTCCGTAGTCACCAAAAAGACTTTTCTTCTAGAAGTTTTATTAGAAGGCTCCTTTGTAAACAGATCATTCTTAAATAGCAGTCATGAAAATTTATCAGACATACAAATAGAGTAATGTAATTACTTACAGACATGCTGAATTCAACATAAATTATACAACATGTTTTTTGAAAGTATTTTTGGACAGCCCTAGGAAACCTAGGAAATATTGAATGGTCAGTTCCTCCAAAGTCCAAATTAAAAAGAGGAGTGCTTGTAGCTGTATAAGTGTTGGTTATGAATTGACCTAATTTCTCCAAAAGACCTATCTTGTCCTTTATATGTGACTAAGCAAACAAAAAAATGTATTTTGGTATCTGTCATTCTGTATTCAAGCAGTTTTCAAACTTTTTACCCTGCTTCTTCTATTTTAATGAAAGGATGTAAAAGTATTTCTCACTATGAGGAATTTTTTGGTTACTTTTCTGGATTCATGTTTATTTTTTTTTTTTGTGTAACTGCTAGTGCTTCTCTCCAGAGACGGTGAAATACAAGTTTCTCTTGAGACCAAGTTGAACACCTTGTTTTCGCTTATGTTTCATACATTGCATGATGGTAATATTTTAAACAAATTATTCACAGTGTATGGACTACAGTGTAGATGGACTACAGTATAGATACAAACAATCATTCTTATTGTTTGTAAATCCACGTCAGTAGAACATTATATATACTCTCAAAATACTTTCATAGCAGTGGATGCTGCATTATGTTTTTGGTTTCCCACTAGATTTAAACTTTGTGAGATTGTTGGTCTGTGGTTTCTGTAATCAGGATTTTCTGTGTGCCATTTCACCACTCTGTTTTAATACTGATATGTATAACTAGAAGTAAACTCTATACAGATGTTTTTTTTTTTTTTTTCTAGCAAGCCCAGCTTGAAACCGTTAATACTTGAAGAAATATTTTATTTGCGGTACCATGTTAATTTGTTTATGAAATATGTAGCTGCATACACAAAAATGAAAACGTACAATCAGGATTTTTAGTGAAAGGACTTCGTGTTTTACCTATATCCATACATGATACGAAAAGTAGTAGGAAGAAGTAGTTAAGAATATGAAACAGTTTAAAAGTATTTTCTATACTTTCTCTCTTTCAAGTCTAAACTACAGTTTAAATAAGCCCATTCTAATTTAGGAATTTGAAACTAGAACTTTCACTAAAGAATGAATCAATTTTTGATCAGCTCCAGTAAGTTCATATTGTGCCATAATTAAAAAGTAAAATTAACAGAGACAATTTAAAATTCATTAACATTCAGTGAAAAAAAAAAACAACCTGAATATCATTATAAGCAAAATTAAGCTTGTGTTTGCCAAGTTGTGCAAGACTGCATTTTGGAGAAAACATTTTACTGGCTAATATGTTAGAAGATCATAAATAAATCTTTGCACACCCTCTTACTGCAATGTTGTTAAATCAGTGTTAGTATTAATTAATCTGCTTGCATAGTTTTAATTTATGTAAGTTAAAAGTTCTATGTGAGCATGTTTTGCATCATCATTGCATCCTTCATTATCATGGTGTTACAATTATTTGTACATAACATATACCTTTAGGTAGTCACACCTGTGAAAAGATTAGGAAGTTCAGTCATGAAGTGCAGCACTTGGGGTTTGTTATTACACCTCTTAAGCTTTTATCATATAAGACAATATATTTCATAACTTTTTTTTTTGCCTCTAAAAAATGGATAGAGTTGATAGTGGAATATGTGATACTCCTGTTATGTCCTCTGCGCTAGAGAACACTGTGTTCAGACAACCCAAACTTTAGCTGGACTTTTTTAGGTTAGTATTAATAAGTTAGAAGGTTATCAGAAGCTAAGGTATGAAATATTAGCAAGGTTTTTGCCTACTTTTCCTTTTTGATGTAAAAAAAACCTGTGGGGTAAATGCATATGCTATGACTTTTCCAAGGTCTGTGTGAAAAGGACTCTTTTTTTTTTTTTTTTTTTTTTTTTTTTTTTTTTTTTTTTTAGGAAAGTGATGCTAAGCAAAAAGACAAGAACTTTTATTTTCTTATTCTTGGATAATGTCGGTTAAGTAAGATTTAATACATGTTTTTAAGAAATCTAAAAAGTAAATGTTCCTTTTATGAATAACTCAGATTTTTTTTTGTTTGTTTGTTTGCTGGTGCCTGCTCTTCCATAAGTTTATGTTCTCTTTTGCTTTGAACTTTTAGCATCTTTTTCACTAACAAGGTGAGAAGCTTTCTCAAGGTTCTTCAGCATTCAGGAGTTTTTAACCTTTTAACAATTTTTAAGACTAGTAAATGCTAAAGGAAACAAGAATGAAGCAGGAAACTAACATTATAACACACACTTCATATGAAATTTCGGTTGACTGTGTTAAATCAATGTCAATGTAGACTATTAAGGCTTTTTAGTCAATAAAATTTGATCTATTCAGTGTGTACATGAATAATTTTCCATTATACCCAGAATTTAAAGTACCTATATCAAGTTTGTAGCAGCTTTTAAGCAGAGAATGGGATTAATTCAGCTCACACTAATATTGGTATGAGCATGGATATCAGTTGCAGTAGGTCTTTCAAAGTCTCCTTGAATGTGTTCAGCACTTAGTATTTTGAATGAATTCTGTCAGTCTCAGCACATGTTCTAAACATGCTGAAAAGCTCTCCTACAACTTAGTGTCTCCATAAGATGTATTATGTGTTTACTTGGACATGTCCTATATGTACCTCTGGTGGGAAGTGGCAAGGACTGTCCAGTTTACAAATTCTAATACTTCCTCATAGGAAGCACAGTCAGGCAGTCAGTACGGTTTTTTTTTCAGGTGTATGTTTGAGGACTCCATAGCATTGTACTAAACCTGTGATATCAATGTAATATAGAAATTGGAAGGTCTAACCCTACAGTGATCACTGCAAATCTTACTTCAATTTGTTCTTTCTGTCAGCTCTCTTTTGTACTTTGAGAGGATTCTCTCTCCTATGCTGAATTATTACTCTTTGTAGCTGTGCTCTTCACTTGGATTCTCATTATCTGCTGCAATTTGGGTAGAAGTCTGCTCAGATTAAAGCAGCACTCTGTGGACACAAAGGTAACCCCTCCCTTGAAAGAATGAATGATTCTCTCATAATAAGGGTCAAGACAACAAAGAGCAATTAAAAGGACATAGTCATAATATGAGTCATTGAGAATGTAATGAACTGCAAAGTCATGGTGCCTTGGAAACCAAATTTCCCAAATTAATGTCTGGTAATTAGAGAACAAGTCTCTTGTTCCATTGTTATTACCAGACAGCATTTCTGATTTCACCTGGTCTTTTCTTAGCGCTTGTATTTCCTGAGTAATGCTCAAAACTCACACCAGATTAAGATTGTCAGCTAATTTATTAAATTCTGCCTTTTGTACTTTATAACGTTTGTCTCAGCAGGATAATGAATAATCAAAATAATTAGTCCATACTTTTGACTTTGCTAGTAAAACCAGCATGGTGTCTACCCCATTTAGAAAGAATATGCATCAAAATGGATGAAATTGACTTAATGGGATAAAAGATGGACTGCAGCCTGGTGTGGCCAGTTTTCCTGGCCATACGAGCTGCATACCAAAATAAGTATTTCCAGGCATGTTTCCCAGGAGAGAGATTTATGGTTCCCCAGCCCTCTGGTGCAGGATATGTCCTGGCTGGAGGCAGGGCTGGGTTCCCTAGGATGACACAGTGATGCTGGTCTCAGTACTCTCTGTGGCTGTGGATTTGGAGCTACAGCAGCCCTTCAAATACAGTACAATGGGAATGAGTAGTGAGAACAATTACTTTTTTTAAGTGTTGCAACAATTTTTGCCTAACATTAGATAGCTGCTGTGGCTTGAAGGAAAAAGATGAGATGATTCAAGGAGACAAACCACCAAGTGGGAAAAAAAAAAAAAATTTACATGTAACCCTGTAAATGCAAGTACAGAACAGGGATCTGTCTCTGAAGCATCTGGAAATGGAAAGACATACTGCACTAGATATATTAAATGGTGATGTGTAAGGAATAATTTCTATGTTATCTAAAGAAAAGGCAGAAAAAAAAACCCCAAACCAAAGCTGAGACTGTTTTATTAGAGGTTTTTCCTTAAGACTTTGCATTATGGAGTAGATCACTCAAAGAATCTAAGTACTATAAATGACGTACAAGATAAGTATTGTTAGGCAGTAATCTATGATAAGATTAATGTTTCAGCGTGGGATGTTAGGATTAATTCTTAGAAATTGGCATAGGTACCCGGGTGAATTAGCAAATTTGGAGTGACTCATCATGTGGAAGTGAATGACAAGACAAATTCAAAGAGACTTCAAGATCCCAGGTTGCTTGCTTTCATTATGGCTGCCTTTTTGTAGTAATATCTGTATGTTATATTTAAGGTAATATTATTTGTATGTTTTGGAACAAATTATCAGTTAGTGCTAGGGATGAGAGATTCTAGGCATAGTAAGAGACTTTGAAGTTCTTCTAGCTTCAGAGGTAAATTTATGCCTACATGCACTATCACTTTCTTAGCAAATGAGGCCGTTACTCTTTGTGCACATGGACCAATATCCAATTGTTTATATTATTCATATTTTCTCCTACAGTTCCGTATTTGGCTGTTCTGGTGATTATTCCTTTATTACATCCATCCCTTCAAGGACATTTTTTGAGAAATCTGTGTAAAAAAAAAAAAAAAAAAAAAGCTGTTGTGGAGTATTGCTGAAAAGAAACACTGAGGCAGATGTTTTGTAGCATGAGATGGATAGCTATGAAGACCAGTGCATTCAGCCACTTGCTCAGATGTTCTGTAGTGCTGTGGCTGAAAAAGGTGGTAGTGCCAAGTTTTCAGCAGGTGTCCATCACCCACTGCTTTTACCTACTGTCAGGCATAAATGTATCAAGAAGTCTTTAGTAAAGAAGCAGGCAATATAAGTTTTGAGAAGCAGTTACCAGTTTGGATAGGAGAGACATAATATGTGGTTGTCTGAATAAGTAAATGCCAGCTTCCGTAGAGATGTGCTTGCAGTATTTCAGAGGACAGCAGCAAAATGAGAATGTATGGAGATATGACTGGGACAGCACCCACCGGTGGGATGGGTAAAGTTTCAATCAACAGTGAAAAGTTTAGGTGATGTTTGGAAGAAGGGGTCTGTATGTAAAGTAGTATCCTTTGACCCTTTAAGTTTCTTAACTTTCAGGCATGGAAGGCAACAGTAAGCTCTTTAATAGTTTGTTGTTGTTTTTTTTTTTAATGTATTTTTCGCATTCATACTTGTTTTTAATACACAAAGTATGTATTTCCAGTTAATATTTTTATGGTATACCGATGAAAAAAAAAAAAAAGATGATTGCAGAGAAAATGCACCTCTTTCTTTTTCCTTTAGCTGCTTTTCTTCCAAATTACATGGGGAATCCAGGAATTGCTGGCAATGCACGGTGTCTCAGGTGACTTTACTTTTCCATATGCAATTCCCACCCAAAATCCAAGTATTCTGTTCTTTGTTAATGTTGAGCTAAAGAGCTCGGGGAAACTGTGAAGAAATATCCTCCCCCTGGAATGCTTTATTCCTTTTATCTTTATGGAGCTCCAAATGATGTCAAACAGCAAGTTACTTGTTTCTTTCTTTTTCCTTTTCAGTAGCTTTTGTGGTTGTTGTAGCTGTTAGGCTACTAGGCAGAAGGGAGTAAGTTGGCAGGATAGTATCTTCTTTTTAATCCCAGTACCATGTTCCCTTTTCCAGTTCAGTAAAGAGGAGAAAAATGACTTTGCTTGGCAGCTGTAACTAACTTCTTAGTTGTCTTTACTTTTCTCTGTGGATTGGCAGCCAAGGTACAACTGTTGTTACAGTCTATATTTGATTTACTTAAGTTCTGGTGGAATTAAGACTTCTTTATGTTCTTGTTTATTTTTCCTTGGGAAATGAGTCCTCCACAATTGAGAAGTCAAAGTATTAACTCAAAAATGATTTGTTGAAATGGCTATTGACCAACTTCTCCTTTAATAGCAGTGCTAATGTGTTATTAGTGCACAGGTGACTTCTCTCAAATGTGTTCTTTCAGCACACTGACATGTGGTGATACACTCTTCCAGCTTCCTCCCTCTCCCCAAACTCAGGAGTCACAAATGTGCCTTTATTAATTAATCTTAACTGCTGCAGTATTCCTGAGCTTGTGAGTAGTTTAACTGCCAAAGGCTGTAATACTTCTGGCAGAAGTTTTTAATACTTTTCCCCTCAATAGCTACAGTTGGCTGTTATCAGAGACAAGGTATTAGGGAAGATGCATCTTTGGGCTGATCGGGTATGGCAGTTCTTTTATATTACGTTCTCAAGTTTGCACAGTAATTCCGGTTCTGAGGTTTTTTAAGTCACATTGCAAATGAACATACTTTCCTTTTTCCTTCTGTTCGCTACAGATAAAGCCAAAATGATGTTAATATTTGGAAAAATATTCTTCTTTCTTGTTATCCATTTGAGGGAAGGGTTTTATAATTCAAATAGCATGTACCCATAGCCCAGCTGATCCTCCCCCTCTTCAGCTGCCTACGAACCTTTGAGTACCAAGCGTCATCAACTGTGACAATAGTTTCTAAGGTTGTTCTTCAGCTACTTGTCAATAGCAAGCTAGATAGGAATTTGAATACATTCTTCTTTTAAAGTACTTTTAATAACAATTTAAATTTTATTTACTGTTTATTTATGTTTTTTTAACAGGTGAACCTATTTTTTTTTTCCCTTTTGTAATTCTGTGTGACTACAAATACACCGTGAAAAGGTGCTCCCTTCTGACTTGCAAAAAATAGCATTGGTACTGCATAAAAGGTGCAAAAATTTGCTTGGGAATATTGTCAAGTGTGAAAACAAGAGTATCCAATAGAAGACTATTTAATGCCTATGAAATACATGTTTGTGTTTGGTAAGTACAAAAGAATTGTTTCCTCAGTGAGTCACTCATCTTTTTCTTCACATGTATGTGGGTAACAGAAGATTAACAGCTACAATGTGAAATCCAGAAGCCTTCAAAACATTTGCTAAAAAAGAGAAAATTAGAAAATTCTGCAATTCATTTTTTTCCAGTGTAGTTATCAATAGCACACTGTTCAATTATAATGGGCGTTATATAAAACGATTACTTCCTCAGAACTATTTTGAGTACAGATGCAATACTTTATTTGGAAAGAAAGGACACACTGTCAAGATTGAATTGTTTAGTTTTGTGAATCAGAAGGAGCCCTTGGGAAGTAAAAATACTTGCTCTCAAAGAGCTAGTCTCAAATCTACTTGTACAGGTTGGTCCGACTCCTAGTGAAGTAAATGAGAAGTCTGAGACTTAAGAGGAATCAAATACAACAATGTACATCTCTCATCTAAGTGTTTCTGCAGAAGAGATGCAGTTATTTAGTGTGGAGAAAAAGGAGAATGGGTACTATAGAGGGAAGACAATGAGTTGACAAAGAATAAAATGTGGCAATGAAATGTCATGACAATGCCAACATTTCAGAGCTGGAGCAGGACACTATATCCTGTCTATTCCTTTAAGGCTGCCTGGTCTTGATCTCGTTGTCTATACTGTTTAACTTAGTGGCGAGTGGCATTAGGTATCTTGCAGCTTGGTCATTTTGCCTGATTGACAATAGCTGAGCAATGTTTTCCTAAGGCTTGATAGGCTATTTGGAAGTAGCTGAGCCAAGCACAGTGTGACAGTACCTGTCCTTATAGCAGGTATGGGTACTCTCTACAGCACATACTGCAAAATCCCTGAGGGAAATCACACACATGTTGCGTATGGAAAGGAAATTTGGCCTCAGACACTTCCTAAAGGAAGTTCAAGGGATTCAGAGAATGCTCTGTAAATTCTGTGTGTTGGCCAAGTGATTTGTTGCCCAGTTTATGAGTAGGGCGCATATCTCAGGCTACTCCTGCCTACGTTGAACAGCAGCTTCTTATTATGCATAGAAATGAAATGGCTGTCTTTCCTGACGTTCCTAGGTGAGATGATTAGCTCACATCCCTAAGTGGGACTCTTCGGAAAATCAGACCATGTGCCTGCCTGTTTTTCTAATTGTTGATTTGGCTGAGTGACAGGCAAGAAAAAAGTTTAAACTTTGTTGCCCTTATTTCTTACATTGTAATGAAACCGAAAGTGGAGATATTTTCAATTTTCAGCTTGGAAGATTAAACTAACTGTTCAATAACTTGAACTTCTGCCATCTCCTTTTTCTCTGTTATCACTTAGTCACCTTGAATGGAATCAATTCTTGTACTAGAAGTCCAAGTCTTAGTGTCATGACTGACATTGTAAAATTGCTTCAGAAAATACTATTACTGAAGTAAGTGGGCAACTTCTGTTATCCTTTACACAAGCAAAAGCCTGCTGGCCTAGTAATCTGGACTTGTATCAGGGAAACCCATGCTTAGTAGAGACAAAGTTTATTTATATTTCTGGGTACATGTCAGCCTTTTACAATTTTATCTCCAAGAGAAGTTTCCTTTAGAGATGTTTTGAAATAAGCTGCTGCCGAAATGAGGTCTACCTTTGCTGTTTAAAAAGTTGCAGCCTTTAAAATGAAAATTATTGGATTATAAATGTTTAGGATATGAAAGTTGACACAAGAAGTGGTTTTTGCATTGGAAGTCTAAACCTGTAATGGAAATTTTTGCCCACTTTCCTGATGATTACATATGAAAGCTCATGCTTTTTAATTTCTTTGTTGGCACAAAACACCTCTTTAATTAGGATTTTCAGATATGATGCTACACATTTGAGGTTATTAAAAAAATTCTAGGACATGTTAATGAACTAGAAAATGGAGATCAATGGTGTCGCCTGTAACAAATGCATTCCAAAACGTAAAGGAATAGCTCACAATTGATGTAATCAACTTTTCCAATATAATGGTGTTTTTAAGATTTGGGGGGCTAAAATTTACATAGCTATAATTCAAGTTTTGCATGCTGATCTACCATGGCATGTACATATCCTGTTATTATGTTTGCTTTACCAAAAAGCTGATGAAACACACTCTGAAAAGTATTAAAAAAAATAAATCAAGTATATTTATTCCAGGTAGGGATATCAGCCCCTGCAGTTACTGTGACTGGAGTTAGCAAATTCAAGAATGTACCTAAAACATTTTAAGTGTTTCATTTGTCAGTCTACTTGAAATGATCATTCACCTGTATGTTGCATTTATAAAGCTCTAATTAATGTGGTATCAAATCCTATCTGCTTGTGGCATCTGAAAGAAAACAGTGCTTATAGTTTGATTGCATTTCTTCATGTATCTTTCTACAACTTGCTATCTTCCTATCTCATTCCCTAGATGGCAGAAACGTGTTTTTTGTTCTGTCCCCTTCCATTTCACATTTTCTCTACTATGCCTGTTTTCTTATTCAGCATAAGTAATAATTTTGCTTACAGCCATCTAACTTCATTTATATTGAGAATTAATAGAATAAACCTCCAGGCTGTCTTTTCACTAGCCAGAACAAAAAAGGAGACTGGCTTCAGCTCCTAATGAATCACTCCTTTTGGGGGAAATACAGTGCAGTTCTCTGATATTCCATTAAAATCTTAGACATCCATTAAAAGTGCAAGTGTAATGCAATGCAGAATGGAAGACAGACTGGGCATATGAAAAATGAATGAGCACTTACAGAAATGATCGTGCTCATTTCAAAAACTCTAAAGGTTACTCTGGAAGAACTCCAGATGTTGTGACCACAGCCGCCTCTTCATTTTCAATACTGTGGCCTGTCATAGTCATAAACTGGAAATGGCGAAACTCACTTTTACAATTGCACCGTTGTAGCCTATCTTTTGCATTACCATAGGTTCTTCTGCACAGCTGTCTTTGACCCAAGTTCATAATTTCACTGTTAGCTCTAACTTTCTTAATTTATGTCTATACAATATATACACCATTGTAATGTAATTTTTAAGATTTAAAGATTCTTTTTAGTTAACCCCCCCCCCCGAATTATCAATTCTATGTTTTTCCCCATTTACAAGCATCAGAGCAGTTACTTATATTTCTCTGCATTCATTTATAGTTTTTCCCTTTGTAATAGGTACTACAGTTATGCAATTATTCTAGCTGAAACTCTCTAGAACATGCTGCTAAGACTTCAACTTGCCCTTCCATATGGCAATAATTTGTTCTGTTACAATTGGAATCTTTGTCTTTCATTTGAAGTTGAGCTTTTAATATTCTAAGGTATTAACTTAAAAAATTACCACGCTTTGCTATTCTCTTTCCGAGTCCCCTACAGCTCCTCAGGAAATTTTTGGTGACTGTGAGAGAGAGCAATTGAAGGGTCAGAATGCTGATCAGTTAGGGGAAAAAAAAAAAAGTTTGCCCAATAGAACTGGTTTTGATGAATTACTCACCTGAAAATGCAATGAAAAAGAACTGGTTTGGGTGTTTTTTTTTCTTCACTTTTGATGCATTTAGACAAAAAAATATGGAACTGATTTCTTTCTGTTCTATCAATGGCAAGTGTCTCCAAGTGACTGCAATTTGGCAGTTGTTATGTCTTCAACAGTTTCTACAGGCTATGTTTAATGCAATAAGCAATTCAGCATTTATTCGTATAACTATAAATTATAAGATGAAATGCTCTATTTATCAAAATAAAGACTTATCTCTACTGCTGGAGTACAAAAGTAAGCCAGCATTTCTAGGCCCAGACTCATCCCATCCTGACACAGAGCTCTAAAATAGTTGAGATGAGTCATGAGCACTAGATCACAGAGCACATGAAGCCCTCATGGTATTTTTCAGCACCAGATTGCATACAACTAAATTTAGATGTCTGTATGTAGGAAAGCAATTAAAATGCCTTGCCATGTCTTCAACCTCCCTCTCCTTCACTCCAGAGAGGCCAATCCGCTGCTGGGCCATACAATTGCGGTTTCGATCCCTCTTGCCCCAGTGCCAGTTCAGTGCTGTGACAATGAAAGGCTCGTGGCATGGCAGCACCCTCCCCAATGTGCACTGCTCCTGCTCAGGGAGCATCCAATGCTGTCTTAGCACAGCCCTGCGTGGTTGCACACACCACGTGCTTATGCCACAGCATTCATCTTTTATTCCCTTGTACAGATACTGAAGGTCAGCAGGAAGGACAGTGGTGGCTGTGTCACGCCAGGCAGCAGGGGGGTGGCCATGGCATCGCAGTGGGTATATAAGGGCTGTGGGGTGGGGCAGGCCTTAGGTTGGGAGGCAGACTGGCAAAGTCGGTGCAGGGGGTGAGAGGGAGGGGACTGGAGGGAAGGGGATGCCTTTCCCTTTGCCTGTGGCTGCGAACTCACCTCATCCCTCTTCCCCAGAGGTGTCTGCAGGAGAGGCCCCAGGGCTGCTGGAGCCATGGTTTTTGGGAGCACTTACCATTGACCTCCATTGTGCCCACCATGAAGCAGAAGATACTGGACATGAGAGAGGGTGGTGAGTGAGAGCAAAATATCCACACAGCCTGATAGTAAGCAAGGAGCCCTGGTGGGAAGAGTTAAGTGGAGTAGAGAGGGAGACCAAGGCAGGGCTTGGGATCTCCCCACCCACCCTAGCCTGGGTTTCCCCTGGAGCTGCGGCCACGGGCAAGCCACTTGTCCTCTACTATTCATACACCAAATAAGTTGGAATGTTAAGAGTTTGTTCAAAGAAAACAATCAGCTTTAATTATTTTAACATGCAAGAACAGAAATTAATGAAATGATCTGCTTATTCTTTGTTCTGAAGACATGATTTGGTTGTAATATTGAAATCATGGTTTATTTAATACAGGACCTTGTTATTTCTAGATGACATTTTAATTAAATATACTAAAGTTGGAAATGAAAAGGTTTCAAATAATTATGTTTAATTACTTAAGCATCAATTAATCAAAATAATCTTCAATGGTAATAATTATCATTGTCAGTCCTTTTCTCACACTTAGATATATTAATATCAGCCTTGATTGCTATACTTATTGAAAACTACATTCTAATTTTCTCTTTTAAATCAGCAGTATACATGAAGTAACTTGAGAAGCATCTTTAATCCTTTATATTTACTGGTTATATTTTCAGCAAATGTTATCAACAACCATAAATCTTCTAGCTTTATAAATCAATTCAGTGTTTTAACCTATTTTTGATGATTTAATGACTAGTCATTGGTCAATACATTAGTGTATATGCATTAATCTCTCATACGTTCTGTCTTTTCAGTTACAAGTAAAGTTTTTAAACCCAACTAAGATGATGTGAAAGACTTCAAGGGGTTTGAATCTCCTTGTAAAAGCTGGTCTAATGATAAGCTTATAATAAATATTATCTTTTATCTGTAATTCATCTAATATTTAGATCTGCTGACTATTTATAATAGATTAAATTTTAAGAATTGGCACTTTCAGGTTACAGCTGCATTGTAACTGCTGAGGCAGTGCTATCTGACCAGCTTGAAACAGGTATTGGAAGCCAGTGAGATGCTAGAAGCATGGTGGTTTGTTTGGGTTAATATAATCTGTTAAGAAGTGTGATAAATTAGTCCCTGTGGAGTTTTGTGCTGTCACAGTTGGACTGCTTCTGGAACCTGAGCTAGTGCATTTTAAGTTGTCTTGGCCGGCAAGGTGCAGTGATAATGCATCTTATTAATTCCAAGTCTGGAATAATTCCTCAAGTATTGGCAGAACTGTTGCCTATAAAGGCAAAATTAACAATGGTAGTCAGGAACCAATTCAGATCAAAAGGAAAAAGCACAACTATGGCTTCATCCCATCTTGATTCAAAATTAATCCCAAAACTTTGGTAGACAAAACTGGAGTTTGGACCTGAAGTATTATTTGTTATCCAACAGCACCTTCTTGTACGTGTGAAATCAATCAGAGAACCACAGAATCATAGAATAGGTTGGGTTGGAAGGAAATTCAAAGGCCATCTAGTCCAACCTTCCTGCAAGGACCAGGGACATCTCCAACCAGATCAGGTTGCTCAGAGCCCCGACCAACCTGGTCTTGAATGTTTCCAGGGATGGGACATCCACCACCTCTCTGGGCAACCTGGGCTAGCGTTTCACCACTGTCAGTGTAAAATTTTTTCATTATGTCCAGTCTGAATCTACCTCCCTCTATTTTAAAACTATTACCTCCTCATCCTATCACAACAGGCCCCGCTGAACAGCCTCTCCCCATCTTTCCTGTAGGCCCCCTTGAGGTACTGGAAGACTGCTATCAGGTCTCCCCGGAGCCTCCTCTTCTGCAGGCTGAACAGCCCCAACTCTCTCAGCCTAGCCTCACAGGAGAGGTGCTCCAGCCCTCTGATCATCTTCGTGGCCCTCCTCTGGATCTTCTCCAACAGGTCCATGTCCTTCTGATGTTGGGGACTCCAGAACTAGACAGAGTACTCCAGGTGGGGTCTCACCAGGACAGAGTAGAGGGGGAGAATCACCTCCCTCGACCTGCTGGCCACGCTCCTCTTGATGCAGCCCAGGATGAGGTTGGCCTTCTGGGCTGTAAGGGCACATTGCCGGCTCATGTTGAGCTTCTTGTCCACCAGCACTCCCAAGTCCTTCTCCTCAGGGCTGCTCTTGTTCCATTCTCTGCCCAGCCTGTACTTGTGAAACAACAGCCACCTAAAAGCATAGAAATCTAAAGTTAATTTTTTTTTAAGGCTAAATTAATTAAATTTTATAGCACATTAAAATGGTTGAACCTAAAATGTGATTGTAAATAATATATTGGCAGTAGTGCTGAATACAGTGGAGATATCAGTGAAAGGAATGTTCTCCAACCATGTGGCACAGGTGAAGAGCAGTCCAAATCTTGTCAGTGGTCACATTCTGCTGCCTGATTACATGAGCCGGAGGTGGCAGGGCCCCCCTTTACGCCTCAAGTCAATGAGCTATGGCACTAAGCAGGAAATTAAGGAAAAAGATTTGGGGATTGGTCTAGATGATCTTAAGAGGGTCCTGTCCAACCTAAATGATTCTCTGATGAATGAGATGGCTGAAGACTTTAGGATCTGGGATTTGGTTGGTAAATTTGTATGCTGTAGTGAGACCTACCACAGTGACCATGATAGCTACACAGACTCGTCAGTGTACCCTCTCTCTAAGTGTTCTATTCCCCCTGCATCAGGCTGCAGTCCTTGCTCAGAAAGGTCTCAGAGTGAAAGCAGAATGGCATGAAGAGGAGGATAGGGTGACAGGAAAGCAGGTACTATTGTTTGCTGAAGTTGTCAGTGATTGCATACACATGGAAACATCAAAAAGTGCTTCTGAGGTTGCTAAAGCTCAAATGCTTGTGACTATTCAACAGCATAGATAGATTTTAGGATGGCGAACAGGGAATCCTGGACGTCACCAAGATGTTCCAGAAGTAGTAATCACTGACTTTTAGGTAGGGAAGGAAACTGAGGTAAGCAACTGGAATCTGCCTGATGGGCAGGTGAAGTGTGCATCCCACTCTGCTTCCTAGCAGCTTCACCAGGTTAATATTTGATTTCAGAAAGTTCTCATAAAAATGGCCACCATAAAAGGGTGCAGTCGTTCAGCAGAGAAGGAAGAATATACAGTAATTTCCTTGGAGCAGCTTTTTGTATTGGAGCTGTCAAGATTCATTGGGATGAATGGAATGATGGTGGTTCAGGTATCCACTAGATGAGAACAGTAATAGCAGCAAAACAAATTATATGTATTTTTCCTTTGAGTGTATTTTAAAGAAAAGGAGATAGAAATAATAAAAACATATTGAAATGGTCCAGCTTCTGAAGACAGCTGAGTTTAGAATACTTAGATGCTTTTCTTTTCTTCCCAGCATGTATTATGATCGATAAATCCAGAATTAATAGCAGTTCAGAGAAAACGAATACCTGATGTAATCTTTCTGTCTGTTCTCTGACTGTTTTCTGTTTAGCTCTTGTCTTCTGTGTATTTTTTGTGCTGTTTGTGTTCCAGAAACTTCCAGTCTCTAGAAAGAAGCATATCTTTAACATTCAGCAAAAGGAAAGATTAAAAAACAAGAAATACACCCAAGAGATTGATTCCTGTACCAAGAGTACTTGTTGATTCCAGTCACATCAGGTCCCTCTTAGAGTTGCAAGGGCTGTCACTCGCTCTGCATTGTAGCCTGGCATTTGAAAGCTTCGAGCTTGCTTCTTGACATCTCCCGCTCTGTTTGACTTGTTCAGCTTTATTTCCTTCACAATAATATATGGGCCTGCGGAAGTCATTCTTTTCCTACCATTTCCTACCATTTAAGCTCTGGGTTTTTTTTGTGTGTGAAATCTTATGCATTATTTTTTTTTCCTCTGTGATGAAGCTTTATTTTCACATCTGAGGATTTTTACATCCAAGTAATACTAAAAGTCTTGAAATATGTTTGTAAAAACCGGTAGGATTCTTTCAATTTTCCCTGTAATGCCTGTTAAATGGGAAGTCGCGCTGGACATCCTTATTTAGAATATGCTAATGAAGATAAATTATCCAGTAAAATATACATTTCCCAAATTATTGAGCTGAAGCTTTCTGTATGAAGTACTTTGTTTTCTATTACATTTTAAATTAAAATGTAATTGGAGCTTGGTCAAAACTGCCTGAAGTTGAAGACTCTCTGTCCAGCAATAACTTAATTAAAAAACAAATTAAGAGTAGGAAAATATGGAAGATGAGAAAATGAAGATATTTGGTTCTCTGGGGAAAAAAAAAAAAAAAAAAGAGAAACTAGTGTGTACAGTAAGGAGGGTAGGGAAAGAAAATACAGTGTGTGTTTCTGTTTGGATTCTTTGATGAACATTTCCTTTTCTGACTTCTGGTGCAAGGGTTGACTTGCATTAAAAACTCTCTGGCTTTCCATTGGTGACCTCTTTTCCGTATCCTTTGGAGGTTAAATGCTTTTGGGTTACACTTTAGACAAATGTCTACAGCTGTTTGGCAAGGAGCCTTCAAAGCATGCAGCAGGTACAGTGGGCTCCAGCTGAGGAGGGCAGCAGGAGGTCATAGAAATGGTGTAAGTTAAGCAGATCAGGACATAAAGGAAAGTAGATAGTGGATTTTTCTGGAACTTAGGCTTTTCTGTGAACTTCTTAGAGCAAGAAGTGATTTGATCCCTCTCACCCCCCCAAGACAGAAAAGATTAGGATGGATAACAAGGAACCTTATGGGACATCATAGGCAGACAATTTGAATATGTAATTTAGAAACATAGTTGACTAGACATCTTCAGTATTCAGTGAAACAGTTTTCAAGAGGACAATTCAAAGCAGGAACTTTGGGTTTTTTTCTTTCTCTTTCTGACTCATATGCAAGAAATCCATGAAGACTCTCAGAGCCTGAAATGATGTAGGGTGGAGAGTTCATCTGATCTCAGCATAGCTATTGGCACTTCGGTTTGCTGAGCCATTTCTATGAATTTTGATGCCATTATATTCTTGTGAACATACAGGTAATCATCAGATTGGTAAACACAGACTGCAGTTATCAAGTCGCATGTAGTTTGTTGAGCTTAATAGCCTTTAATAGGTCACAGAGAATAAAAACAAATTACTAGTCAAGCAATTAGGAAGTAAATTCTTCTAGCCAGTTGACAGCAGAATTGTGCTTTCTAAATGCAGACCCATCTGTAAGCCTTATGGACTAGTCTTATATTTCAGCGTGAAGTCAAATTAAGTCATTCAAAGCCATCGGGCTGCTTATCAGATTAGCATAGATAGCTACCGTATACATTTATGCAGCCTGTTACCCTTCCCATCTGAACAAAGTGGAACTTAAGTTCCTCCTTTGATCACAAAAGGAGAGGTAGTTTCCCAGGAGGTCTCATTAGACTGGATTTTTCCAGCATTAGTCACATATTTCTTTTGCACGTCTTTTTCTGGTTGTAGAAATGTCAGGATAGACAGAGCAAACCAGAGGAGATTTCAGCAATATTGTGCCTACTTAATTAATCTTAGTTGATGTTCTGGAACTGGATAGCTGCTAGGGTAATAATAACAATAAGCTTAAAGTTTTTGTGTAGAAAATACCCATCCACAAATATTTAAGGATGTCTAATACAATATAATTAGACACTGAAAAGGTTATAAATAAAGTGGTAATTGAGCCACCGTGAAAGTGAACGGGAATGAAACCATAAGATAGTGATTTTCTGCCATCATCTCAAAATTTTTGACGTAAAATAATACTCTGTTTTATAGAGTTATGTTAACCAAGGAGAATACCAGAGCCTGAAAAGGTGCAGATGTGTATGGTAGCTTTAAGTACTTGTATGGCATGGTGCCTAGAAGGCCCATCTGACAGAGATGCTATGCTCTGCCAGGCACTGTATAAAGAAAATTTTAAAATTACTTTTTTTTTTCTTTACAAAAGGAGATGGTTGCAGTTCTTTGAAGATTTCATCAAGAATTTATATTATTATATAAAGGCAATGGTCCTGTAGCAGTTTAAAAGCAAATAATTGGAAAAGGAGGACTGAAGGCAAACTTCTTTCCTACAGGCAACAGACTGCAAACCTCGTTCATTCATAAACACTGTGCCTGTCTAAACAAGATTTCTGGCTTTCTGTAATTGGGGTAGTGGTTTTTACACACTGCTGGTAAGCTAACAAAACCGATTTCAATCAATTACTCTGCCTTTCTGTATGCCATATTTTCATTTCATGTGCTAGTTTCTGAAGCAAAGCCAATCTATGATTTATTTGAACTAAATCACTGTTCCCTCAGCTTCCTTTGTAAGCCCTTGAAGAGGTTCCAGAGTAGTTGCTGAGTCTTCAATAGGAATTTAGGCTATGGCAATAAGATTGTTCTTAGTTTGGAATGAACCATGAAGCTGACGCTTGAGCTGAAAGGAAGGATGCTTTGATTTGTAGATTTTCCTTTAAAAATTTTTTAGTTAAATTGCTTAGTGGTGCGCTAGTTTAAGAGGGAAAGTCTTCTTGTGTCCTTCTCCAAGATACTGTGTGCGGACACACATACAGACACTCATACACACATGGTGTGACTCCTCACGTTTAGTGGGTGAGGTCACTTTGTGGATTACATTTAGTGGGTCAGCACTGCTCCATTCACAGCAAAACTGCAGCGGGCAGAAGGGAAGGCAAAGGCATTTGCCCTTCATTACTTTGGCTGCATTATATAAGTGTGGTCCCTCAGCTTCAAGCTGCTCTAAGTTTTATGAGCTGTGAAAGCCTTTGCACACCAAATAACTTTGCCTTTTTCTGTTTACCCACTATCTGTGAGAGTTCAAGCATGAAGTATACAGTTCAAGCATGGTTCTATGTCACTTGGTTATTCACTCTACAAGGCAGAGAACCCAATCATTCAATTTAGCTGTTAAGGATGCTTTGCAGAAATGTGACAAGGGAGCATGTCTAATTTACCCTTTTTAATAAGCAAAAGTATGAAATTTCTGGTTGTATCATCTTTTACTCTTGGTATTTTTGAAGTGGAAAACATTCTAATTCTGTCTGTTGCATTTCTTCATTACACGGGAGGATGATGCTCTGCTTTAACAGCTGTCCTTTGGAATGATTTTAAGACCTCTCATCTTGCTATATACCTAAATGTATATATGTGCAAAAAGTCATGTGTAGATGAAGCTCTTGCACTCCACTCCAAGCAAGTATAACACACAAGCAAAGCAAGAAGTGAAAATAGATCGAAGTAGATTCCTCTCAAGCAAAAGGATCAGTAGTCCTGTGATTTATCCCTTCTCCTTTCTGGCTGTTGAGCCCCAACTGACTTTTGTTCTTGTTCATTATCTTACAGCAGGAAGAGCTGAGGTGCTTTTATGCATATAGGCAGTAAAGCGTACAGGTGCTGACCTGCAAGGACAAATTATGGTTGCTTGCTTATGAGGCTCTCAGATGGTATCCCTACACTTAGGCAGGTAGTGCTGACATATAGTTTTGAGCTGAAACTTTTTACTGTGTCCATAGAAACAATTCACAAGTAATGCTCAGGGATAAAAACAGAGGCTGCTCCTCTTGTGGGTCAGTAATTCCCCCAAAAGATATACATGTGTTTAATTTTGTGCCTGAAGCCTGTGACAATGATATGGGTATTAAACATGATTTCTCCCTTACATCAAATTAATTTTAAAAATCCCTTTAAAATGAGAAGAAAAGACTGTGTAGTTTAAATGCCTTGAAATGTTAGTTAGGTATGTCTCTGTCCCAAATTAAGGGGTATTTTGTTCAATACCTCAACTACTTGAATATGACACCTTACATATTCCATCTCAATTGCTTCCATTGCAGTATGCAGGCTATTCTTATGTTTCTTGCTGATTGCAACCATTTGAAACTTCAATAAGAGTGATTGGAGTCCAGATCCTCAAAAGTGCTCAGCATCTTGCAGGCTCTTATTGTTCCTCTGAGTGCTTTTGAAAGCCTGGTCTCCGTGTGCGATTCTGACAGCTTGATTTCTGTACTTCCACTAGCTGGGCTGTGAAGGCCTAAGTAGCTAAAGCACTATTTTTGTTTGGTGTTTTTTGTTTGTTTGTTTGGGGTTTTTTTGTTTGGGTTTTTTTTTTTTTGGTCAAGGTTAGATTGAACTTTGGTAGCATTATGATGTTTTCGGGGAATCTCCCCTCTCTGCTTTTAAGATGACAGTAGCATAACATTGACTCGCTTTGAGAGAGAAGACAGACCTTCATGTTGTATTTGCATTGTAAAGCTCTGAGATTATTTGTCAGAATACATTTGACAGAAGCAATCTATGTTGCTGAGTTAAAGGAAAGAACAGTGTAGGGAATGGCAGGTAGGTAAACTGAAGACTAAGTGTTTCCAGCCAAGAGTTAATATTAGCTGAGGATCTGGTGCCATGAAAGACTAGCATGAAAAACTAGAAATATGCAACTCTCAGAGCAACAAAACATAGTATTTTAATTCAGTGAGGTCTGCATTCAAACGTTATTTAGTCTGGGAGAATTCTGTCACCTAAAGAATATAAACCACTAGAGAGCGATGAAGCCATGGTGAAAAAGCTTGAAATGTTATGGCGTATGGTTGGAAGAAAAGTCTAGTTATGCTTCATCTAGCAGTGAACTAACTGAAGAATCTTGCAAGACAAATATATATATTCTGTCTTCTTTTATACATATATATATTGTATATATATATTTAACACAGAAGTATAACACAGAAGTATAACACAGAAGTATAACACAGAAGTATAACACAGAAGTATAACACAGAAGTATAACACAGAAGTATAACACAGAAGTATAACACAGAAGTATAACACAGAAGTATAGCACAGAAGTATAACACAGAAGTATAACACAGAAGTATAACACAGAAGTATAGCACAGAAGTATAGCACAGAAGTATAGCACAGAAGTATAGCACAGAAGTATAGCACAGAAGTATAACACAGAAGTATAACACAGATCTTGTATATATGTCTATATTCTGTCACCTTTGAAGGTGACAGACACTATACTGCAAGTATGACCACTAGGTTTCAATACAACATTTCTCTTTGTAGAACAGATACCACCTTTCCTAAGAACAGGAATTATGACCTAGAGTGTAAACATTCCTTTGCCTGAAGATAACAGTGATAGTGGATTTATTAATGATAAATAAAACCATATTACCTTTTTCATTTATACAGAATCATGAAAATATTATTTTACTTTGGCTATGGGCAAAGTAAAGAAACTCCCAGACCAAGTAATGGAATTGTAGATGTAACGTATTATTTATTAACATATTTAATAGAACGATTAATTTTTTCTTATTTTTTCAGAGCCTTGTATCTCAAAGTTTGCCTAAGAAAGAATGCTATCCACCTCTGTTCTGCTATTAATTTGGAGGAAAAACCCACCTTTCAGAAATGTTAAGTAGTAACCCTGCGTTGATAATGGTTGACTAAGTTAAAAAATAATCAAGTGAAAGAGATACTGGGCTTTTCTAAGAAGGGAATTATGATCTTGTTCAAAATGAGGGCTCAAATATATTCGTGTTTTTTTCTGCAAAGAGAGGATTGAAACTATCATATAGTTGTGACTAACCGGCCAAAATGTTTGATTCTGTGACCAGATCTTTGCATGACCATGATTTTAATCTGTCACTGTCAAGAATGTCTAAGATAGAATAGGGCGTGCTTATGGAAGCTTTGGCTGTTGCAGGCAGAATCTGCTGTAATGAACTCCAAGAACTTCTAACACTAGTCACACTCCCTACCTGACAGTGAAGCGTGCTAAGATTTTATTCCTATTTGACACCGTTGAAGGGGTTTTGTCTAATGTGAAAAGAAAAATGAATGCTTTTTCACTGCACGCTCTGAGGCATTGCCCATCAATTATTCCAGCTGTTGTGATTTGGCTGATGCTACATTATCGGTTTTCTCCAGTGTATTTGTCTCAGTATATTTCTGAGAAGAATAAAATACTCTTAAGGGTAAGCCAACTAGGAAATGTCACTACAGTTACAGTTTAGAGAAATGTTCTCAAGGACATGTGAGGAATGGGAGATCACAAACATAATGCAGTCTTTTTAAGGTTCTTGTGAGAAACTTTAGCAATTGAACGGTGGACAAGAGAGTGCTGTTTTCCTTTTTTCAGCCAGGCAATTCAATTCCACAAGGGCTCGCTGAGTGCCAGATGGTGCTACTGTGATTTTATAGCATCTGAGGAACTAGTCCTCTTGGTTTAGTCAGTCCGTGTTTCAGTGGTGAGTCTCAGCCTTGAAGTCATCGCTCAGTTCATGTGCTCATTAATTAAAAACAGTTTTGAGAGTGCCACCTTCATTGTGGCAGCTCAGTTGGCCAGGGACGTGCTGTCTTCTCAGTCATATCTCCCTTCCTCAGAAAGACAGAATGAAAAAGTTTAGATTAAGCCTGTATTTGTTTTCTTTCTCTTCCTTCAGAACCAAAAGTGAAAAATAGCTTTAATTAATGGGCAGGACTGTTTACATAGAGAGCCCTGGAGCAAGTGGCTGGAAGACACATGAGTTGCTAGATGCCTCTGTCAAGCTATTTAACTGGTTTTAATCACAGCTAGTTCCCCTCTAAAACAGCAGGATAGGGGTCAGACGTTTATCCTTCTTCCTTAGACATTATCATTAAATTGCCCTAAGTGTTCTCAGTGGGCATAGGTTTGCCCTGAGTAGTCAAAAAGATGCCTTTTTTTTTTTCTTTTTTTTTTTTTTTAATGTGGCCTTATTTATCATTCTGCATTACAAAAATCACATGTATAGAAAAGGGCTCAAAGACAGGGTGGAGTGGAGAGCCTGGGCATGGCTGAGGATGACAGCTCAGCAAGTGGGAGAAGCTGCTGAACAGCAATTCTCAGGAAACAACCAGGCCCAAAATTAAGCAGCCAAATAGCATCTCAGCCATGGAGCCAGACAGAGAAAGGGTCAGGCTGTGTGCATCAAATAATATTGAAATTCAATAAGGACAAAAAACATGCATCATTTTTCCTGCTCTGTCTGTCAAGAATTCTTTCTTGCTTATTTGCATTTAATGTTTACAGCTCTAGAAATATTACAGCATAAAACCCAAGGCAATTAAATGTTCATTAACAAATCTGTATCTTATCCTAATTGACTGTTGCCATGCATGAGCAGCAGGTGAATGTATCATCTGGCTTGTTATGATAGTGTTTAAAAGAAATGTCACATCTACTTTTCAAGTAATTTTTTCTCATTAGATTTTGAGTACAAATGAAGTATTATGCTTGGCTGCAGCACTTTGTGGGGAGAAGCACTGGAGTAAATGAGGTGAATTTTCAATCCACTTCAAGGTTGCTACAGGCTCTAAAACTGAACAGAGGAGGGAAGTGAATAAAAAAAAAAAAATCACTTATTTCATGAAGTTAATCAGTCTAGCTGGTGAAGTTAGCATGTAGTGAAGTAAGTGGCTGTGCTGGATGTTTCTTGCTATGTTATAGGAATCATGATACACAGTTGTAGGAATTTCCTGGTTCATGGAAATGCTGTGTGCACTTTGCGTGGAATGCAATTTACTTTGCTTGTAGTGCTCACTACCAATGTCCACAAAAAGAATTAATGCACAGACAGCATCACAGTATCACTCATCTCTACTCCTGAATTTGCCTGAATTTAGATCCGTCATTCACTCAGTACTCACTAAAGATTATGCCACAGGCATAGCCTACCCTGCTGATGTTTAAACCGTGCAGGAGGACAGAACTCTCCGCAGCTGTGGGCTTGTTGATGCTTTTTAGGTGCATCAGCTAAGCAAGCACCAGCACTGCAATGTAACAGTGAAAGCAGCAGTATTTGCTGTTCTTCTGGATGTAAGACTCACTCATCTCTTGTACAGATCACTAGGCCAGCTCGTTTTTCAGGCAGTGTCTGTATGAAATGGCACAAGGAGATGGATATTGGAAACCGCTGTGGAAATCCCCAGCACTTCACCTGTGTCTCTTTAAGGAGTTAGAAACCCATCCAGAAGTGGTGAATGTGAATATAAATATGTGGTTATAATTCATCTGTAACATGGTTGTTTTATGTGTCTGTAGGTGCTTTGTTACCTAGAATGTAGAACATAGAGTTAATGACAGCTTTGAACTGAAAGATAGTAAGTTACAGGAAATGAGACATCACCAGATAAATGAAACAAGCTAACGGAGAAGGATTGAGTGGAGGACAGGTTGAGATAAGTAATAGGATGTAGCTATAGGTTAAGTTCACTGCTGGTCAGTTGCATCAGTCACAACTCTTAACTTAATGGATGTGCTGCAGCTCCTTGTAAATGGTATGTGAAGCATAGAAATTTGAAATCCTTTCAGTTGAAAGCTGATATTTTAATATCAGTTTTTACTATGCTCAGGTTATTGTTAATAGTATGAATGAACAAATGAAGAAATCCTAATTGGTTTAAAATTACATTAGTCTGATACCCTTGATTCTTGGATGACTGTGAATTTATGACTTACAAGCAGTTCATTTAGTCCATCTGGGAAGATGTGGAAACAATTATTTGATCTTAAAGCCATTCTAGGTCACAATCTATTAGATTTTGCCCACGAATAATATAAACATTTATGAGTTTATTGTAGGTGATGCTGCTTATAGTAACAGAGAACTAAAGAGATGAATTAATGTCTGATGTATACATTTACCAAGTCAAAGAAGAGGTGACGTTGCAAGATATTTATTGTCTGTGCAGCAGACAAGTTTGGTAACTCAAGCTGTTGTTTCCTTTATTTCATTCCTGCCCCCTAAACAATGGTAACAGCTTTGTTAAATCATCAAAAATCTCAGAATCCAAAAGTAAGCAAAACCAGGTAAGCACCTGAAGTGCTAGACTTCAGCAGGCATTCAAATAAAATCCCTGAGGTCCTTACAAGACCTTAGACAGACCACCCATGAGTCTCACCTTACTCCCTTGTGCTGCTAAATTTGATGCAGACCACAAAGATCAATGCTGCTTCTTTTTGTTTATATCCAGATTCTTGGCATAATTAAATCCTTGAGTCTCAGTTTTTGCCATGGAGCCATGGTAATTGCCTTTAGTTTGTATTGTTTTATGACCACATATAAAAGAAGTCATTTAGTATAAGGTAGCACTGGAGATGCCAGTATCACCAACATATAGTAATGGCATGAAATCTGAATGGCACCAAGGTGATTTGTATTCCTCAGTTGGCAAGATGCCCCAGTTCTGGAAGGAAATGGATATTTTGGAGAAGTACTGAAATGAATAGGAAAGAGAAAGATTTGAAAAAATGAGGCAAACATGGATTGACAGTAGAGTGTATGTAAGATTCTTTTAACTAAATGTTAATACATGTAAATTTGTGTGGCAAAAGACTAGATTAAAAAAAAAAAACCAAACAAACCACACGAAAACTAAACCCCAAGTGTTCCTTGCTATGCATAAATTATTATTTGAAAAATCCGAGCAGACGTTGGCATGTATGAAATTGACTTCTGAGAATATTGATTTACTTGTGTTATATCTGTAATTGAAATGGGGAGGATGAACTTCACATGCTAAGTCCCTGAAGGGCCCACAGCAAATGCAATTACTCAGTTTCAAAATTATACATTAATGTAAGTTTTTAGCACTGTCATCATATTACATTGGTTGTTAATTACCTGTTTAATATAACACAGGTGTAAAGCATAACTCCACTGGACATAATGTATTTTTCCATTCATTTTAAAATATTTTCTCTAGATAAAATATTTTAAGATAAGCATCTGAAACTTTAAAAAACAATTAAAAATTATTTTCAAAGTTCTTAGATTTAACCTCAAAACTCTTGACAGATACTTACCATCCTGAGACATGCAAACTGATTCAGAAATAGAACAGGAAAGTCCTTTAAAACTTAGACTTAATTATTAGATATGCAAATAAGACATTTAACAAATCATTTTATTTGTTCCATGTAGAAAATTTGGAGTTTTGCGGTTGTTTTACCAAGTGTATATTGTTTGAGTTGTAAATAGGTACTGCTGCTAAGATACAAACCAATGAGCAGTCTATGTTAATGTGCTGGTAAATCTTCAGTATCTTTACATATTTTACCATATGCTAACACTTACAATAATAAATCATTCTAAAAAAATTCTAATTAATTGTATCTTTGTGGGGATTTTATGAAAAGTATACATAATGGAAATATATCAGAAGTAAATGTAAAATAATCAAACTTCTCCATTGTAGATGGTAGAGCATGGAGATAATCCTTAATTGTGTGAGTGCTTGCATTCGCAAACACAAATTAAACTTTCATATCCATGCATCATCTCTAAGGTTCTGCAGCTTGCTCTCTTTTCAGTCAGGACCAGCTCCTTGTGAGCAGGCACCCTTGTATTTCTATGTCGCAGAGATGCCGGCTGGTGTCCCAGGACTGCTGGGAGCAGCGAGAGCCTTGGTGTTACTGAAGTCAAAGGCCAAGGCTTTGCTGAATGATATGTGGGGATGGATGGTGCAGAGGGGCAGGCAGAAGATGACATCTGTGCATGAGACTTTGCTGCTAGTCTTTTCCTAGAGAGAAGGGGAAGAACAAGAAAACTAGAAATCTGTATTTGTGTGCTATATATATATCTGTATATCCGAACAGACCGTTCTTTCCACATTTTTAAGCAGCCCATAAACAATCCACTTCTGTCACCTGTCACAGTACAATGTCTGGGTAATGTAGGTGCTTTGTCTGGGGACTTAGAGCTACTAAATTTAATACTGAAGGAGCTGGAAGGACATACAAACCATTCTTTAAATAATATGAAATGCTGTCATTTTGTCAACTTGTTTGTCACAAGTTCATATGCAGTCAGTGCCTATGGAGAAGATGGGAATTGAACTCTGTCACACGATTTTACACAATTTATCTGAAAGCAATGTGACTTGCCCAAGCCCTACACCAAGCAAACTTTTCTCATCTTTTGCTTTTATTGATGTACAAGTGGCTGATCTCATTTTAAATGCTTTTTTAAATAGAGGCTTTAAGCAATTTCTAGGTAATGATAATGTGAAGATTTTTCCGTGAAGCCTCTTCCTTCATTGATATGTTTTTATGTGAGGGTTGACTTTTTTTTTTGCGGGTGAAGTTCTGTGGAATGGTTCCGTTTCAGTGGAATTTTCTGTTTCACTGGTGAATAGAATCATATTCTCATAATTCTCATAACAATTTAATTTCATTACTTTCTGTAAGCTTCCTGGAAGCACCTGAGAAAGCTTGTACTTCAGGTCTTTTGAGGTCGAGATTTTCTTTGAGGACCCCTCTGAGCACTTAGAGTACATACTCCGTGACATATTTGTATGCTCTTATGGCTAAAACCCTGTAGTATATAATGGGAAATGCACTATAATTAGTGTCCAGTCTCTAGGGTGAAAGAGGGCTAATGATATGAAAAGAACAATTCCCACACTTTCAAATCCCATAAATTCCTGATCATATTTAGAAAAAAAATTTTAAAAAATGGATTTGAATTTAATTTCAAGATTTGTGTGCAGAAGAAGAAATTATGTCTGCCTTTGTTGTTCTATTCCCATTTGTAATGCAGAGGTACTTCTGAACATATTATACACGCTATTTTGTGAGCTTGTCCGAAAGTCTTTACCTGAATATCTTAAAAGTACAAAACAAAAGCCCTTCTCCATGATGTTCAGAACATCATTTACTATTATTTCCTGCTTTTGCAGAGCTGACAACCAGTATTGACACAACAGAGGCAGTGTACATATATAATATCAAGAGCTTTTTCTTCACTTTGCATCAATCAAAGTACTTACACACCTCATCTAAAACATGGTAAATTATGGGGTAGTTAAGTTTCTGGTTCTGTCCAGTCTTTGCTTTCTGCACAGGCAGTCAAAACAAATTACAATATCAGATTTCATGAAGATTTTCTGTGGTTAAATCTCCATCTTGAAAATATTTCCTCTCCTAAGATTAGGATGTTAGGAACATATCAACCTATTTTTAGGTTATTTGTGTGATAAATCAAAACAAATAAAGATAGTTAAATAAATTTGTTTTAAGGTTAAATGGTGTTGTCTTTTTATACTAGTATGGTATTGGTTGTTATATTTAAATACTTATCGTAATTACCTCTTGCGTAATAATACCTGATTGCACTTGACTTTTAAATTTACCTTTCCTGATTAGAAAGCCAGCTTCATCAAGTCAAAAATAGGAGCCAGGAACAAAATTATCATAAACTGAATTTATTTAGAGGAAGGGAAAAGGTGTGGGGTGGTGGCATGTGGAAGAGAGAGCAGAACTTGAGACTGTCTTTAATGCATGCTTTCTGAAAGATCTCCATTATCCTGATGCCGAATGCTTCTTGGGTAGAGGCAATAGGGAGTAAAATTATCTGTCTTGGACTGTCTAAGTTTGTGTGTCTGGAAAGAGTAAATATACTTTTTTAGTTGTTGATATACTACATTTCTGTAATATGTTCCAAAAATATATACACATAACTCCTGGAAAGGATTTAAAAAGTGATTTGAATTAGTCATTGCATTATCAACAGGCAGATATTAAGGGATAAACTGCCAACTGTCAGGAGTCTTCAAAAAAGTATTTCAAAAATTAGACAAAACCCATCCTGTATTTTTCCTTGGTCTTTGAAAACCCGTTTTGAACAACAACTCCTTTAGCAGATGTTCTGACATTCAGATGAAGTTTGTTTATATTAAGTGAATAGAGTTATTTAAAATATATTGATTGTCCATTTGCCCTTTTCCAGCAGTTGTCTAAAATAAATTTACCTGCCTTCCGCTCTTTCCTAAACATCTTTTTTCTCCAGTTGGAGAAGGACTTACTGAAAGAGAATAAATAAGTTCAGTGTGGGGAAAAAAAGCACCCAGGAAGCATTTATTATCGCACCCAAAAGTCAGTAGTGCATACTATTTTTCTGAAAGTTAATGAAACATATAATTATCTTTCTGATGTTTTGGGGGGTTTTGACTATGGAGTGTATGCACTGTGCAAGCAGAACAGTTAAGCAGAACCGTATCACTATTCAGAACTGCAGCAATTAGCATGCTAAGAAACACACATACTTTTGGATCATTTCTGTTTCCAAGTGCTTGTATCCAAAGCTGTTGTCTTTGATGATAAACAGTGCTTTTGTTTGAATTTTAAGAGGGACAGTATCAGCATTCTCATTTTCCTCTATTCCTTATTACAAGAAGGAAGAAACTAGAATCTTTTATAACTAGACTTAACATATTTTTTCCAGCTTGATATTCTTTTATTTTTATCTGTAAGTTCATATGCAGCTAAAAAACTGAAGTTTTAAAACTTATTATGTAAAACTTCCCTTTACTGGGCTATGTTTTAAGGGTATTGATGTTAATGAACATGTTAAGCTAGTGCAGAATTTGAGAGACAGAAAGAATAAATCCCACCCAGCAGCATCCCCTTGAAAATACGGCAGGTGAGTGAACAAAACACAGATGTCCACAGATATATTAATACGTGGTTGTAGTATAAAGATTCCCAAAGATGGTTCAAAACTGGCTATATTAAAATCCAGTTCTTTTGGAAACCAGAATCATTTCACAAAAAGATGACAAATAAAAGCACTTATCTTAAACTACGGAAATTTGCTTTAATGGTTGTTGCTACTGATTAAAGGATCTGTATTAATAATTATATCAACTTTGGCACAGCTTTGTGAGTCTTATGGGCATCAGAAGATGCTTAAACATTTGTGATCAGATAGATAGCAACAAGTAAAGGCTGAGAAGACATGGTGATATCTGTCCAGGTGCTGTGAGAATGGCTGTACAAGATGTTGTTAAGTAACCTACTCCGATGGGAGATCAAAAGAAATGTTTCACCGGAATCCCTTAACTTAAGCAAGAAAAGAAAGGAGCAAAAGGCTGAAAAGAGATTGGGTGAAAACAAATTTATTTCATGCAGATAAAAGGGACCTGAAGTTGAGGAAGGGATATAAGCAGAGTGCTTGAAGAGACCGTACTGCCTCTGATGCAGGTGTGGGGCTGCTAGGATGTAACCTATTTTGTTGCAAGGCTACAAGAGAGTAGTGTATGACTAAAAAGATTGTATGGCTGAAACAGGTGAATGAATGGAATTGTGGAGCCTAGCATAATATCCAATGGAGAGGAGTAGGAGTGCCTTAAGGTGAAGAAGGAGCTATGGAAGAAGAGAGGAGGAGCAAAGATGCCTCTCAAAGGCTTAGTGAGAGCAGAGGGTTTGTTAGCTTTTTTTTCCAGGGCCAAAGCTCAGAGTTCCTCACTGGAGACTAGTAAGAATTTACCCACTCTATTCAGCATGTATGCCTTTATATAAAGTGATCTCTGTATGCTGCAGTGTTGGGTATTTGGCCAAGTGGATACTGATTGCTAGGTTCCTCCATAAAGCCTGTAACTGTACTGCTCAGCACTACTGGGATGGGAAGTTGCAATAGCAAAAAAGAAAAATATATTCCTAAAGCTAAATTCAAGTCATTTCCGCATAAGAATACTTTTACACGAATTGTGTGACAATGTGAGGTGCAAGAAACTTTGAATCTGCAGCTGCAAAATTCTTGAAGCAATCAGTAAGGCTAGTCTCATGTGTCATTCAGTCAGCCGTTTATGAAGACGGACATTTATGTGGGTGTTTAGCATTAAAGTCAGAAGAAAATACTTAAGAAATTCAGAGTTTTACCACATGTTACTACAGAATGCTTCAGTACATGCTGATGCCAAATGTTCCTCACCTCAGTTGAGATATGGCTGTTTTCTATTGTGTAAATCTAGAGGAGGTGAACCTATTCCAAGCTGTTAGAACATATATATAACAAATATGGTTGCATTGTATTACCAAATCCCCATGGGGAAGGAGGCTTTTAGTTTTGCATCTTTAAAAGATAGAAGAAATATTATTTTCCCCGTTTCCTAATTTCCATAAGGTGATTATTTCAGTGCTGACTCAAAGCAGTCTTTGTAGGTGTCTGCTGCTGCAGCCCCGTGGTGTTTCCCCAGGAGCCTGCAGTGGGTACAAGGGGGATACCTCAGCTCTGTGCCCCACAGTACGCCTGCGAGTGAAGTTCTCTGTTGTTCCGCTTATTTCAGCATCAAAGAATTTTGATTAAACTTCCCAAGGAGCATTACTAGGGAGGAAGGGAATACACAGTTGCCTGTAGTATTGCTGTTCTGATGCCTGTCTTCATTCAGAGGAATGTTTCATTCAAAGCACACTGCAGATAGATTTAAAAAATGAATACGTTGAACTTACATAGCTGTATAGCCTTCTATAGCAATGCTTTTAATTTTTATCCTCTGATCAGCATGTGCACCTCTGAGAAAGAGAATTAGAAATGGAAATGCAGCTTCTGCCTGATGTTAATATTCACTTGCAGTCTCTCTACTGGAGAAATGGAGATACAGAATATACATTAATGAGTAAACTTGAGACCAGGAAAATTCCTGAAACTTTTCAACTGATAGTTGAAAAGATACTTTTTAGCTGTCTTTCTATGTGAAGGTACTTAACTATTTTTCCAAACTGATATTGTGGTAGGCAGGCCTACTAGAAAAAAAGGCAAGAAGGAAAAAGGAACAAATGGAAACATTAAGAATCACACTAGTACAAAAATATCAGTAAAGGCCTAGAGTTTGGATCCCACTAGCCTCTCTTTGTCAGCATAGTTTGGGGATCAGACAGAGGCTGAAGAGGTATTGAAGGCAGCAGTCTTATCAATTACTGCTGCTTTTTCGCTGTCTATCCTGTTATGCTTCTTAATTTGTAAATAAGGAGGGCCAGATGGCAATCTCATATTGTTATTGCTCTTTTGTTGTCCACTTAGGGTTTTAGCTTTTTATACAAATTGAAAACTTGGCTATAATTTTGTTCTTGTCCTCAGGAACTGCTCTTTTTAATTTTAAAATGCAGTTTGTACCAGGCTATTTGAGGCTAAGATTTGATGAATTCTGGCGGTAATACCATATTTCAGTTTGCAATAAACTTGCTAGCATTGAGGTGTCTAACCTAGCAGATGTTTTCTGTGATTATGCCCTTTTCAGTGTTTATACCAACAGAACTTAAGCCAAGTTATAAAGGAAAGGAATCAGAAAGGACTTCACTACCTGACACTACCTGTTCCCCACCTGCCCCATCTCTCTTTCAGAGATGCTTGCCACAGAGAAATCTGTATGGCTGGATTTGATCAATATGCTGGAGGGAAGGAATGTCATCCAGAGGGACCTTGACAGGCTGAGGAGGTGGGTCTGTGAGAACCTCATTAAGTTCAACAAGGCCAAGTGCCAAGGTACTGCATGTGGATCAGGGCAATCCCAGCCACAAATAAAGGCTGGGCAGAGAATGGATTGTCAGCAAGTCCTTCTCCCTGAGGAGAAGGACTTGGGAGTGCTGGTGGACAAGAAGCTCACCATGAGCCGGCAATGTGCCCTTACAGCCCAGAAGGCCAACCGCATTCTGGGCTGCATCAAGAGGAGCGTGGCCAGCAGGTCGAGGGACGTGATTCTCCCCCTCTACTCTGCCCTGGTGAGACCCCACCTGGAGTACTGTGTCCAGTTCTGGAGTCCCCAACATAAGAAGGACATGGACCAGTTGGAGAGGGTCCAGAGGAGGGCCGCGAAGATGATCAGAGGGCTGGAGCAGCTCTCCTGTGAGGCCAGGCTGAGAGAGTTGGGGCTGTTCAGCCTGGAGAAGAGGAGGCTCCGGGGAGACCTGATAGCGGTCTTCCAGTACCTCAAGTGGGCTGCAGGAAAGATGGGGAGAGGCTGTTCAGTAGGGCCTGTTGTGATAGGACGAGGGGTAATGGTTTTAAAATAGAAGGAAGCAGATTCAGACTGGACATACTGAAAAAATTTTTTACACTGAGGGTAGTGAAACACTGGCCCAGGTTGCGCAGAGAGGTGGTGGATGCCCCATCCCTGGAAATGTTCAAGGCCAGGTTGGACGAGGCTCTGGGCAACCTGATCTGGTTGGAGATGTCCCTGCTTCTTGCAGGAAGGTTGGACTAGATGGCCTTTGAGGGGTTGCACTGTATGATCTTCCAAGGTCCCTTCAACCCCAACTATCCTATAATTCTATGAAATCTGAGTTTGTTTAAATTTCAAATAAACGTATATGTTCACAAACTGATACTGTTACCCAAGTAAGCCACAATGCATTATATTGTGTCGTGAAAAGAATCATTAGAATGAAGTGCTCCTTGCCATGTAATCTGTTAGGTCATTGAAAGCACTGAATTTTCTATTTGCAGTCCCTGCTCACAGATAACTTGATGGCATTTTATGTAAATTTTTAAGAAAGAAAATCCTGTATCAGACGCATAAAAGGAGCATGCTTAACCCCTGGGCAGGAACAGAAAAGAGGGCACTTTAGAGTGCTTAACAGCACCTCTGTGGGCTCCCCTTCTAAAGGGTGGGTTGTGTGAGGATAGGTGATGTGCTTCTCAGTGAGCTTTTACTAGCAAATTCAAGCTGCAGGGTTAAGAGCAAGTTAAGAATGTTTTTAGACTTGTGAAAATGAATCCCTGAGTTAAAAAAAAAAAAAGTGACTTGGAGAATTGATGTATGCCCATATTTATCAATCTTCAAAATATCCTTGGCTTTAATGTTGATTTTAACTTAATGTAGCTATTCTACAAGACAGAGAATTTCATTGGAATTTTGGTGTTTGACTTTCCCTAGAGCGTATGCTCCTCAGAAACCATCCAGCTAAAAATGACACGTAGTCATAATCTGTTACAGCAATTTCTTTGAAGAAATAATCTAAATTCATCATGTAATTTATTAGCATCTCAATGGTAGTATTTTTTTTTCTTGTGGTGCAGAAAAGGTAGCATATTTAGCAGCTTCCTAAATTATTTTTTAATTGCTATTACAGGTCACCACATAGATGTTGAAAGTGCTATTATGCGTTTCACTGAAAGTTCTGGCTTTAGGATATTCTTGAGGAACAGCTGTACTGGTGTTGAGACCTACAGTGTTTGGACCCAACTCATTAGTGATTACTTTCTAGTTGGGACAAGAAGCCTCTCAGGAACGGTGACCAACAAGTCTGTATATAAGTGTAAGAGCTTTATTTCCCAAGAGAGCAAACACTTGGGCAGAAATCCTCAGGGCTGCTTTTGATTTCTCTTGGTAAAATTTTGCTTTTTAAAATTATATTCCTAAAATGCAAATAAACTCATTAAATGTTACTTTCTAGAGAAGTAAATTCTACTTCTAATGAACAAATCCTAACTATATTGAGAATTTTATTTTATTGTCTCATTATCTCAGTTGTAATCTGGATACTAGTGTGTAAACACAGGAAAAGATCAGTCTTGTGATCCTCATTGCCCTTTGTCTATATAAAAGATTCTAATTTCTACAGTTCATGTTTTCTAAAATGATCACAGCACTAGAAAAAGATTTTATTGGGCTTGCAGTGAAAAGTAGCTATGTATTAGATTTACCATTTCTCACAGCTCTAATTAAAAAAAACCCAAGCTCTCCCTTCAGTCATTAATACATTTCTGGTCATTGATTTGTTTCTTACTTTTACATTTTCCAAGTTCAAGTATTTTATTATCCTTAATTTTTTATTGATGCCTTTGAATAGACCATAGACCATCTGAAAATCACGTACCTCATTCAATTTTTAAAGTTTTTATACTGAAAAAAGTACTAGCCCACATGACTCCTCACTAACAGTCAATTATTGTTATAAGTTAGCTTTCTTTTTAATTGAACATTGTACAACATCTCTGTGTCCTTCAACAACTATTTCAAATGTCTCAGCTAATTATGTAGCCATCTACACTGAATGCCAACAAACACTTGGTAACTTTCAGTGGCGAAGTCCCTCATGATCCTTCCTCTGTCATCTTAAATTATTTGAACTGCTGCTTAGCACTGTGTCATCAGCAATTTTGTAGCTCTTCTCATTGATTCTATCAGCGAAATTGTTTCTATAGAGAGCATCAGGACATAGAATACACTAGAAATACAAACCAGCTTAAGAATGTTATCTAAACACTCATCCCTCAAGAGTTACATACAGGTTTCATAATGCCTTTGGTGTAGATAAACTGCAAACCTTTATATGTTTCCCAGCAATTTTTTTGAAGGACAGAAGCAACTCAGACACCCTTCAGAAATTCATCATTACGATATTCTAGTGATTAGACAATAGAGTCACTGTTCCACATGACTGCAATGTGTAGCAACGTGACTGCTATCACCTCTGGGTTAATATATGTGAACAACTTATTTAGGGTGAATAATATTCAGTGTTACACGTTATTGTTTTTCTGCTCAAGATTTCCTTGGCAATTGATCCTGATTTTTCACGAGTACGGAGAGTATTTTAAGTATTCACAAAAATATATCTGCTGGATTGTCCAACAATGTAAATTCTAGATAGCTATGGCATTTTGCTAATTTAAGTTGTACCAGAGGATTCTCACTTTCTCCTATGGCTTCATAATTTTTGGAGAAGTTCACCTAGTACACTGTGGACTACAAGCAGTTAAATATCAGTGTATGTTTCATATGTGAGAAGATTGCTAGCACTACTTAAAAAAAGCTGAAGCTCCCTCTCTCCCCAGATGAAAACAGAGAGTCATGAGTGAGAAGTTATTCAGAGAATGGACGTTTTCAAAATATTCCCTTTAGAAGAAGCCCAAGAAAACTTCCATTGCAAGCTCTTGGGCTACTGGGGGCTGCAGTAACGAGCCTGATGAACTGCCACACAGTTGAGACCCCATCTCACAAACTCCTTGTTAGGCAAGCTGCCACAGATGGTATGTTATTGTTTCTAAACACTGTTATGCAATATCCAACCATCTCAAAGAGAAGACATGATGTCGTATTCTGAAACACGAGCTACTTTCTCTCTCTCTTTAAAGAATGGTGATATTGCAGATGAACTGGAGGTATAAAAATGGTCCAGGGGCATCCCCTTACTATCAGATAATCTATAAGAGACTGTAGTATTCATATTTCAGCTACTTTTTCTTTTCTTAAAGATGTGCAGTGTACCAGGGATTTGCTGTATGTGGACACCTTTCTCATCAGATGCCCTTTGAAATGCATGTGGTTAGCTGCAAGCTATCTAGAAATACTTTACACCATCTTCTTCACTACTTCTAACTTAATTTTAACATCTGTTGCTGCAGTTCCTAGTCAAGGGAAGAAGAAATTACAAAATGTAGCAAGAGGTCTGAACTTCATTTCCAAGGATCGAACTACTAAGACTACAATACATAAAATGACAACTTTATTAAGGAATGAAGTAACACAATGCTTCTGAGAGCTTCATCTGAACCTGAATTTTTTTTGATCAGTAGCCAATGGCAAGCAAATTTCTACAAATAGTTGCTCTAGCTTTCAGGCAAAAGTGAAGCCTGGGTGTTGTAACTTAGTGTTACTACTCCAAATCGCTGTGTCTAAACAGCTCTCAGGTGCTGCAGTATAGCTGTCTACAATGACTGAACTCTGTTGAAGGAAGAAATTTAAGGGCCAGATATGCACTTTTCAGACTTTCTTTGAAGCTCTTCCTAGATTTTTTTTGTTACATTTCTACTTGTATTTTTTCTATTAAACTCACACTTAACTCAGGTTGAAGATTTGGGTTTGGTTTTTTTGTGGGGTTTTTTTTTTTACTACTGGCTCAACAGATATCTCACTTCTCCTTGATCCTGCTATGTGTAAATCTGATGCGCTCTAAGATGTGTTGGGAAGATTTTCCAGACATAACTGTATGCATACTTTTGATATTTGTAGTCTATGGTTAATATAACAGGTATCATGGTTTGATAGCACTAGATCTAGAAAGCAAAACAGCTGGTGTTGAGGACCCATGTAACATCATACATGTCTGGGGATCTTACTTTGACCTACCTCTCTGTGCTGTGAACAGGGTATGTGTTAGCTCGAGCGTGTGTTCCCTGAGGCTTGTCTTCCAGTGTAGTTTACTGCAAAAGAAATCCAGTTTGTACACTCCGAGAGCACTCTGCAATGCACATCAAAGCATGCTAGGTTGTATTAACCAGGAGTCTTTGCTGTAGCTGTGCATCCCCAAGTCAAACTAAAATAGTAGTGTGGATGCAGCAATGGATTTACAGTATATATGGTGGTGTTTGTGCTGCAAGGTTGTTTTTTGTTTTGCTGCAGTGGGATTAACCTTTCTCCTAACATTTCTGCTATCTTTATGTTGCTTACATAACAATACAGCTTTATCTGAGAAGATAATAGTTCACACTCTTGGTTCAAAAGGTCTTTGCTCAAATTCTTCTGTTGGCTCATTTTGTTTGACAAAATTCAGTTCATTGCCTACAGTCCAATGTGTGTCATCAGTCACAGGATGGTAACCCAACCAGATGCGAGATGTTACATGCTTTAGGCAGTCTTCTTTATTTTCTGTTGTGCTCTTTGAATTTTATTCTCCTATGCCAGCTTATCTCTGAAGTGCATACTTAAAAATATGCTCTTTTAATTTGATCAGAGTTAGTTTTGACAGAGTTCATAAAAGTCAGTGTGAGGCTTTTAATTGGTTTTGATGGGATTTGGTCGCTATCTTGGATTCTAACATCTGTATCTTGCCTGTAGTTTTCCTGTTTATGAGACAAGTTATGTATTCAGTGTCTGCAACCTTATCTGTGTTCTGATAACCTTGTTGTATATGTTCTCTTACCTATTAATACCATCTCATTCAGTCTAGTTAAAGTAAAGTATCAGTTAACATGATGAGGTATAGCAAAATGATCTGATGACAAGTATTTGCTTTTTTTTTGTATAGCATCTTTTTCTTATTTTTTGTCTCTTTTTGTAATATTTCATACTTCCATCCTAGACAGCTGTTTGTTCTGAATTTCTTTTAATTTCAAAAACCACAGGAAGAAAGTGTCATGCAGTTCACAAGGCATCTTTCCAGTCTGTAAATACTTTATTATGGAATTAGGCAGTTTTTATTCTTAGATTAATGATCTCTCATATAGAATTCCAGCATAAATATTGTTGCTTGCTCCTGTCCAAGTCACCTTTTATCTGCCAAGTGTTGCTGTTGTGTAACTATCAGTTTCTAGTTCTTGTCTCTATTTCTTATTCATTAAATAATTTGATGGACTACTAGTTTAATTACTTTGTTTTACTTGCTATTTTATCACCTTTAGAGAAGCAGTTAATAAAAAATGTTACTTCTCTTCCGTGCTGCAGTATAGTTTGTTTTAGAATACCAAAAGCATGTGGAGAAATATAGTATTTCAGCAATAAATTTATAAAAATTCTTAGAGAATTTTGATTTAGTGTTGTCATGTAATTTTTCTTTTTGTCACTAGGTGAGTCAGTGAGTTACTAACATATTAGTAACCTTTGCTTAATTGAATTACTTTCATCACAAGTGCTTATTATGCATGTGTTATCCTTATTAATTACATTAATTAACTTTCTAAGCACTCTGTAAATGTTCCTTTTTTAAAATAAATTTAGACAGAAAGCTAGGAGTTCTTGATTCACTGGTTTTGTTGTAGGAGGGGACTTTACAAAGCAAGTTGGTTTTGAGACCATTATTGTTCTCATTTTTGGAGCTATTTTTTAGTTTAAATATAAACTCTGGGTGAAGAGGTATGTACATCTACCCTGGCTGATTACATTTACCTTCAGCCTGTTCTGCTACAGGGATGCTGGAGGAGAGGTGAGTTGTCTCAACAGCATCTGTTGCATAGCTGTGCAGTCATGTGCAGAAGCTGATGAGGGAAGAGACCTTTTAGCTGTGGTCACAATTGAGCAGCTCAGACAGTCCACGCTTGTTTCCCCTCTGAGGATATTAGCAGGTGAGCCGGAGGAGCAATAACAGCTCAGTGCGGCCAACTTCATCTATGGGACCCCAAGAGCCTAATAATGGCTGGTAGAAACAGAGATACTTTGATGTCTTTTTCCAAGAGATGTCATGTCATAATATATTTATCCTGTAGGTTGGCAATTCTGTACAACTTCAGGAGAGCAAGTGTCTTCTGGTTCTGCTTTTTCTACAGGACCTAGTACAGCAGGATCCTACTCTGTTTCTGGGTCCCTAAGAATTATCTTAGTACAAGAAGATATGTATTTATACATCTGTTTCCAGCCTTGCTGAGACAGCTTAATCATCGAACTCATCTGGGCTGCATGAGAAGAGAGTGGGTGGTAGCTTCTTTCAATACTGAGAAATAATTACTGTGTGTTGTTGTGAGAAGGAACTGCTCTCTACATTTACATTAAAAATATAACTCTGATGCTTATTAGAAGGTCTTCTGCCTTGTTAGGACTGTGATATGCTTTATAATACAAACTGAATTCAAGAATAATATCCCTATAGTACTAAATCGGTAGAGAACAACTGATTTTTTAGTGGCTTTTTTCTGTATGCAACTGCTGTCTCTGTGTAGGCTCCTCGGTCTGTACCAGTCAGCCTACCAAAAAAAGTATCAAATACATGTCTGGTAGATAGGAACATTTGGCAGCACCATACTGTTTTCATCTGTCGACTTCCTAGCTTGTGTTTCCTTCTTTTAACCATAAGTTGGTGTGTTTTGTTCTCCTCTCCCATAGAAAACTTCCCTGCTTTAGGATATTGTCCCTGTGTCACAACACAGTACATTCTGATCCTTGGCAGTCGTTATGAGGAGGCAGATCAAGTATTTTTTGAATGTGTGGAACTGATTTAAGGAACATTGTCTTTTTAGGTACTGTGGCAGTAATTTATACTATTAATGATTCAATAGAAGGAAATAACTTTCCCAAATTGTAGTTGGAAAGCAAGAGAAAATTGTCTCCTCAAGATCTTTTAATACACCAATTTTCAGATTAGCAATCTGTTAGCAGCTTGGACTGTCATGAGCAGGAATCTACGCACCATATGAGCTGTCATTTATTTTTAGAAACAGTAAGAAAATGAAGACAGAAAATTGAAAAATTGTCATGTCTCAAATAGTATCAAAATTACCTTACAGTACTAGAACTGTGCTCCAACAACACCAGTATCTGGCCTTCAGCAAAGGCCCGAAGAAATGCACTGTGAGAAGAGGAAAAACTAAAACAAAAGGTAGCCAAAGACAATCCAAACCAAAGATCCTAACAGAAGAAGAGAATTCTTTCCTAAGGTATCTCCTTTAGCTCCTATAGAGAAAACAAAAAAACAAACAACATATAATACATGTTAGGCATTTAACATGCTAGGCTTTCTGAGATATAAGTTCCTGAATAGTATCACACAGAAGTGAATAGTGAAGTAGCAAGGAATTATTTTTTTTTTAGCTTTTATTTAGTTGTAAATGAGAGCATTTGAAATGCAGGCACTTTGCTATTAACACAATCCCAACTTTCAAGATAGTATCTTGTTTTCTAGGTTTTTTCATTGGTTGGTTGGTTTTTTTAATGGCATTTCTGAACACCTGGTGCCAATTTTGCATCACACTGTGGTGTGACTTGGGTAGAAGGTGGGGTTATACTGATTAATTCTGAGGAAATAATTCACATGGTGTCTTTGGTAGGTGAGCCTTGCTGGCATATGGCCAGACGTCTGAAGTACTTGATACAGCCACTCAATAGGAGTTAGAGTTGGAGACTCCCAGCAGGCTCCCCTGTATTGTTTGCTTATTTCTGACTTGAAATTATCTCTGTGAAATGAGTACAAGTTCAGTAACAACTTTTGCTTATCTCAAAAGTTGGCTTTGCTTCCTATTTCTAGAAATTGCATCTCACAAACCCTCTTGTATTTCATTCAGTCTTGGCTATTCCCTGCAGAAAACAAACATAGGCAAGCTGCATTTATAAAATACTTCTTTTTCTACTGCTGCATAGTCATTGTGAAAAATCAGGTTATCAACCAAGTGCAGAAGTAATATGAAAAGCTTTCATGGAGTCCACAGATTGAAATAGTTAACTTTGAGAGTGGCTTTTGATCTGCTGGAAAAACTGTATTAGGTCTTTGTTTTTGACAGTTATGAGAAGTATTCTGAAGACTATGTAATTGATCATTCTTTCTGTCTATTTCCTTATAGATAGCTGAGACTTTTGTTTCAGAATTGCTTTGTGGTAAAATAAACATAGTGAGAACTGTAAAAGCTGTAAAGATTGTAAGAACTTTTAAAGAACCTCTACAAAAAGTTTTATTTTTCAGAATCTTTGTTGCCTATATGCTTTCTTGTCCCCCAGCACACAGTAGAAGAACATTTCCTACAACAATATGTTGGTGTTGCTTGTTTGCTTTTGAGCGATGGTCAGATTTGATGTGCACTGACATAGGTGATCATATGCAGCTCTGTGTGCAGTTGAGCAATGCCTGGAAAGTCAATTTGCTGTGCTTGTTTACAGCTGGATGGTTTTCCCATATTGATGGAAACAACTGATGTGACAGAATGGGACTGAAATGAAACAGTGTATATTAATACCTAAATCTTCTTTGTTTCTTCAGCCTCCCGTGGGGGTTTTCATGTTAGGTTAGTGGTTTTTTTAAACCATATTTCACAACTCTCCAAACTGCAAACAGCTATTTGAGGTGGATTGGTATAGACTGGGAATAAATTAGACACCCTACTATTTTAAAGAGAAAGGTGACCAAAATAAGTGATTGAAAATGAAGGCAGATGAAAAATTTGTGGACTGTTTTATTTCATAAGGAACAGAGCTTGGAGAATAAAATTTCTTTTTAAAGTATTCACTTGCATTTAAAATTAATATGGCAAGACAAAGTTTTGTTCCTTGTTGTTGTTGTTCTAAAAAGCTGTTTTTGTCCATTGAGAACTTCAGGAAAATAGAATAGTTTATACTTGATATTTCTATGGAAAATAGTGTATAATACAAAATATGACTTGGTGACATAGAGCCACTAGGCCAGAGATGGGTAAATGAACAGACAAGGCCACAGTACTTGGTAGCAACTGGGACCACTTGCAAACCAGCTGTACTTGGTAGAGTTTTGGTATGTATTTAACAGGCCAGGATTTCCTTCTTGGTTTGTCATTCAACAGCTGAATTCAACAGAGAATAAACTCTGCTGTCTTTATGCTGGCTTTTGTCTCCATCCCCTAAATCCAAGGGATGTTAAACAACAACTATTTCCAAGTGATAAATAAACTACTGCAAAGAACACATCTGCTCTTTTGTTTCTTAAACTCTTACATGTTATGAAAATGTATACAACTTTTTCCTGTAGAGATCTGTATATCAAGTTCAGCCTACCATGAGTATTACAGTTGAATTATAAAACTGAAAAATTGAATGTATCTTGTGGCAAGATAACATTTACTCCAGGAATAGAAATGGTTATCAGGGTAATATTTCATGCTTATGATCATATTCATTTTGTTAATGTACCCAAGTGTCCATTCTAAGCTTACCGGGAAAATCAGTCTCAATGTGCACAAATAGATTGATGCCAAAGGCTGAGGGACAGAGATGGTAATTCTGATGCCTGCCTATCTTTTTAATGTAAAGCAACGGTAGAAGGAAGCTGCCTCCCTGTACTTTTAGCTGTCAAGTCACAAAGACAGTGTTGTAGCATATGATTAAAGGAGCGGGAAGTTATAGTTCGGCTCTATTTCTGTGTGACAAAGCTTTGAGTTGTGTTGTATTCTGTGAATTGGTTCGTTTTTTTGTCCATCACTTTGCCAGAAGTCCCCAGATGACAATCAAGTCCAAGCAGGACTGAGAAATTGGTGTTCATTTGCTGGGCTGGAGACTGAAAATTCTCTTTCCAAAGCAATGTTAATTTGCTGTTATATCAAAGGTCTGAATGCACGGACATATTTTATGTAGTGGTTTAATGACTGCTAAATCCTTCACTGAAGGTCAATATGGAAAATCTTGATTTGGGGTGGGGAGGAGGAACTGATTAAGCACCAATGCAGTTCTGCCATGTTGCCTCTGGCGATTGTCTTAGCCACTTTCGTGAATGACAATTTAATTATAATACTGATTACTTCTTTTCCCAGAATTAGGATATCATTTTGATAATGAATGGCTATATATAATATTCTTTAAAATATCCCATATTGTAAGCCTTTGCACTGAGAATTTGGTTGCTATAAGTTTGTGAAATAAGATATGGCAGAGAAATAGCTGAGCAATTTGCTGTGTAAATATGTGCATTTTTCTACAAATTAGTTACTATTTCTGCAGATGGTTATAGTCTTCTCAAACTATATTTTCCCGAACTTGTTAAGCAATACATTTAGAGGTATCTTAAGAAAACAGATGTATCATTTACTAAGGGCAATATACCTTTATGATTTATAAAATACCGGTTGACACAGAATTTTTCAAAACAGCTTATTCTTTCATTTTTTTTCTGTATGAAATATTAGTACTACTAAAAGTAGCATTTTTGGGGGGGGCATATTAGTGTTATTTATTAATTGAAATAAAACACATTCCAGCAAAAACATTATCCTGGAAACAAACATTTTTTTTTTCTAAAAAAAAAAAAAAAAAAGCCTTAAAATAAATACTCAAGTCTTAGGTAAATAAGTTAGACCAAATGTCTATTTTTACTGAAAACATTTTCTCTGAAACTGGTGAGGGACTGGACAGAGGTTTGGACCCAAATAGATCAAGTGACTTAGCTAAAATAAGAAGCTATAGCTTCTCAATACATGTCTGTATATCTTACAGTTTTATACAAGTTCATTTACACACATTACTTAAGAATTTCACCAGTTAATGTATCACAGTAAATTTCTGGCTGAACTGCTTCTATACTGCTTAATAACATATAAACTGACTGTAATGGAACTAAATTACGTACAAATAGGGAATAAACAGATTGTCTGTGTGTAAAAACTTACTCTTTCTTGACCTGATCATAAGTTAGACCTCATACATTTTACTTGCTTTTTTTCACTCGATAAATGCTAGAGAGCAAATATTTGTTTCACATTAAATGAGAATGAAAACAAACCCCTTCAGAAATACAAATTTAGTAGAGGAATTCTTACGGTATGATTGTGTAAAATTTTATTGTTGCAATTCTTGCAATATAATTTCTCTTGCAATTTATAATCAAAATTGTGAAGCTGAAACATCTCAATCATAACAATTATTTTTGTGGCTTTTTTACTGTAATGTTATAAACAAATTTAATACATTTCTGTGAAACATTCATTTTCATAAAGTCAACATTTCTTCCATAAAAGAGATTTTATAAAAAATCAAACAAATATGCTTTCACACACATACCATAGAAGATATTCAGCTCAGACAGATATGCAGCGGTAGGACTGGCACATTGCTGCATGCTCAGTCTTTGGCCTCTTAACCTCAAATCATGGAATCATTTTAGACAGGTTGATAAATTACCCCATAAGGGGACTAGAATGTGATAGTATTTTTAAATTAATTTCAAACTAGTTAACTCGGTATTGGCAAAAGTGAAGTCACAATGGTATGTTGCTCAGGTATGTATCTCACTACAGTGCAGACATAACTGAGATGGATTAGGTCAGACTGTTAATTTGTGTCCCTAATCTTAGTTTCTTGATGCTTGTGTGTTGATAAAAGTGTTAGTGTCTCTTGAACATATGTTTAGGAAAGCCTCAATAGTGAGATTTTTATAAAATATGATAATTTTTCCATATTTTTACTGGTGTTCATTGCACAACAAAAATGTTTAGAAGGAACATAGCTCAAAGACAAACATAACATTGTGTTTTGTACTAAGTGTTTCTTTGGCATCATCTTCTGGGTTGAAAATTACATGGTTCTTCTTCAACTTGTGTTTATCAAAAATGAAAACTCTCAGTATAAATCTGCATGAGTAAATATTTCAAAATGGATGGAGTAATTTTGATTGTAGAAAAGCCTGTAATGCCTCTAGCAGGGAAACTGGAGCAAACAGCTGACATCCTGAGATGCGGCAATATGAAATGGTTGTAGTTTGTGCCCAGGGCATTCAACCCTCTCTCTAGAGCTTGGTAACATTTAATTTTCCAGTGCAAAAAGGAAAAATAATCTCCCCGGGATTGCTCCTTGCAGGAAGCCATTTGATTAGCGTCTTCATTTCCTGTTAGCTGTTAGATAACTGAGTAAATTCTCTTGGTAGATGTTTTCCAAACTTTTATGGTATTACAATTCAGTCACTCAGTGACTGAAAAATTCTGGCAGTAGACTCATTTCATTATTGTAGGCTTAGAAGAAATTAAATGAGAGATGTCAGGCTTCCATTGAAACGTGTAAAATATGCATGTGCCTACTGAATTTAGTAAGTATGAAAATTTAAGCAAGTCAAACTGAAATAACATGTTTTGATGTTTGTTTCAATGGTCCTTAAGTACATTCATGTATGACATTGAGTTTATGATAGGCTGTCATACACACTGTTAAACATAGAGTGTAGGATTATATGCTTGTAAAATGTGACTCATTTTGTTTGTTAAATTTCTTCTCTCTTAATGCATTTTTGTTTTGAGCACTATGAGTATCACAATTCTGTTTAATATCATTAAAACCACTTGGATCTTCTCCTATTTGATACCGTCATGATGGCTAATTTTATTTCATTATCTGTAAACAATTCTAATACTTTTGTGAGATAATTGCTAAACATTTTATCCCTTTTCTATAGTATTTTAGATGTCAGTGAGGCAGGTCAGTAAGAGGCTCCTGCTGAGGATGTTAATGTGACAGGATCTGTGTCCACCAAGACTGCAAACTGTTGTCTGTACTCAGTAACTGTGCAAGAAGGGTGCAGTAATTGCATTCAGTGGGGAAAATAGAAAAAACAAAACAAAACAAAACAACCACAAAGCTGCTGTGTGCATTGAAACTTAGATCTCTTTCTTAAGGAGTCTGTGGTCTAGAACAGTAAAGAAAGAGTGGCAGGAAGAGCCTGCTGATATCTGCTATTTAATAGCATTGAAGGTAACGAATGAGTTGTTCTACCCAATGTATAGTTTGCAGTAACCAGCTGTGACCTATATTTAGTTTTTCAGTGTATCCAGAGCATCTCCTACTGTAGCACTGAACAAAGTCAATGACGTTCCACTCTGAGGCAGCTGAATTGAATTTTACATACTTCTGGATACACAACATATTGTATTTATGAGCTGATGGTGTAGAAGACAGAAAGTAGGTGTTGTCAGAAGGTCATTCAGCTGCAAACCACACATATGATAAGTGATCCTTACCAGACAAATGCAATGTTATCTATTGACTACATATTCATTTAAATGTTTTTGAGTGTTTTTTCTCCAAGTGGATGAGCAAGAAAACAAATGAAGAGTGAAATACAGATGTTCAAATATATATGGCTCATTAATTAGGTGCATAGCAGCAGCTTTGAGTGGGTCGCAGATGTGCAAATATCAATTTAAAATGAGGATTGTATTTTAAAACAAAGTTTCCTGTTCTTTAAACATGACAGTTTTGTGTTCTAGATCATTTAATTCAGTAATCAAAAATCTACATTTTAAAAATTGTTGCTCTTTTCGTGAGCAGAATGCATGATTTTTTTTCCCCTTTTACATTATTTAATAAGCTTTATTTCAAATGTAACATTTCTCTTGGATTCCAAATGAATTGATCCCTATATTATCCCAACTTTTAATTAAAAGATACTCTCTGATTTTGACAAGAAAATTTCAGTATGCATGTAAGCTTGAAGAAGAAGAAAAAAGATTAAATTGAAAGGTAAAAGTAATCTCATTAAGTTTCTCATTAAGTCTTGAAGGCTGAAACACTGACTAGGTTTAAGCTGCCTGAGTTTGGCCATAAAGTACCCGTCTATACCAGGTGTGTCAGAATGTACTTTCCAGTTTAGAAGGAACTGCACAGTTCTGAGCAAGAGTAGTGGGTTAGTTATGTACCAGATACCTTTCAGTCCCTGTCAAAAGGCAGAAAGAAGGAAAACAGGAGCCTGTTGTACAGGGCTGGTCTCTCACCGTAGCACTGATATTGAAAGAATTTAATAATATACTATCAATGGTGTTGATCTTTTCCTAGTTGCTATCTTCTCAATAATAGCAGAGTCTTTTGTGATACATCTATTACTGTGGATGTATCTCTGTATCAGGGTATACAATTAATATATGAAATGCCTATATTATGGAAATTGCTTTATTCCAGAAGATAAACATAGGTGTTATGTTATGTTATCTAATTAATTCATTTTTATCTTTCTAATAATAAGGAGAAAAGTTTTTAGAGGAGCTTCTGGCATTTGCCATCAAAATGCACACTGTATAGAAATGTACTCTTTTGGCTGTTGTTGCTGTAATTGAAGCTTCTCCCATATTAAAAGAAAAAAATAGGAAAAAACAACCATATTAAGATCAAAATAATAAAACCACAATTGTATTAAAAAGAGTAGGAAAAAAACCTAGCTGTATATATTAAAAATGGTAAACAAAAACCTGTATCAAAACAACATTTTCTGCAAAACCAAGCTTCTAAAAAGAAAATATTAACCATCTAAAACTCCAACCACGTTAAAAACAATCTATATCAAGACCAACTTTATTTTAAAAAATTATTAAAACCAACAGTATAAATACCAACCATCTTGAAGATCCAAAGTACATCTATAAATATACAAAAAATAAAGCATATTAAAACCCAATCATAAATAAATCAAAAACATAAAGAAAATGTACAAGAACCTAACTGTATAAACAACCAACCATATAAAAATTAAATGCACTAAAACCAACCACATTAAATCTGCAAAAACCAACTGTGGAGAAAACCAAACATATAAAAATCAATTGTGTAAAAAACAATGGTATAAAACCCAAACATATAAAAAACTAACTGTACAAAAACCCAAGCATATAAAAAAGAAACTGTATAAAAAACTAATGATATAAAAACTAACTGTATTACAGAACTAAGGCATAAATAACCAACTGTATTAATTAATCAAAGTATAATAAAACAACTTTATTAAAAACCAATTGCTTAAAACCAAAAGTATAGAACACCAACCATAGAAATACCAACTGGATACAAAAAGAAATCTTATTAAAAAAACGCAATGATGTTAAAAACTACCTGCATCAAAACACAAATGAATAAACAACCAACTGTATAAAACCAACCAACTGCTTTAAAAATTAATCATATTTTTAAAAAAATTCCAAAACCTGAATATAAATACTAATCATTTTGAACAAGTGTAAAAAACCAACCAGATTAAAGTAAAATATTAAAATAATAGTAGAAAAAATCCCAAATTGTAAAAAAAAAAGTATAAAACCCCCAAACCATATGAGCAACCAACCCTTCAAAACAAACTGCATCACAACCAGCCACTTCAAAAACAGCCACACTAAAGATAAACATTAAGAACGAACTGCAGTGAAAACCAACCATGTAAAAAACTGTAATGAAAAAAACAATTCCGTGTCAACCAGGTGTATACAAACTAACCAGGTTGAAAACCAACCACATTAAAAAACAATTATATTAAAAACAACAGTATAAAAAAACCAAGCCTCAACACCAACTGTCTAAAAACGCCATGCACCTGATATAACACAATATCATAACTATCTAAAAACCAACAGCATACAAACCAATCATAAAGAACCCAATCATGTAAAAAAAGTCGAAAAACTAAGAGTAGACAAAAAGAAATATTTATATAAAAATTCTGAAAAATTGTCCATAAAGCCTACCATATTAAAAAGCAATTGTGTAAAAACAAACAGTATAAAACCAAACAGTAATAAACAACCAAGGTATAAAAGCCTAACCATATTTAAGAGCCAAAGTGTAAAAATCAAAATATTAAAAAATACAAGCATATTAAAAGAAACCATAGTAAAATATTGTTGTTTAATCAATGACAATCTTGCCTTCTCTGTGCAGAAGAAATGCAAAAGCTTGTGTAGAAAATTGGTTGTATACGTCAATTAACGTATAGCTCAGACTTAATGCAGTTATCAGACTTGAAAAGGTGAAATGTTTATTTGCAGTATTAATATGTGAACATATTTCTGGTAGACTGTTGGAACAGAAGTGGAGCTGCGGTGGCTGTGAGGGCATTTTGACACTGATTTCACCCTTTGAATCAGCTCAGTTGCATTGATTTACACAGATATTAGTGAGATCTGAGGAAGGCATCATTAATAAAGTGGATTTCCAACAATTTTAAAATGGCATGCAAATACTAAACTATATCTTTGTAGAGATTTGCATTGTCAGGTATTGATCCATCCTTGAAAAATGGCAGAGAGGAAAGAGGGAGAGCTATCATTTTACTGCAGAAAATACTGATCCACTGTGTCTATCTGAATGTAATCCCACTACTGATATACTGCTACGCTTACTAGTGTGTGACCTTAGTTTGTAGAAATATTCTAGTTAACATTTAATAAAAGATTCTTATACATTTTCAAAAGCCCTGAAGGTCTGCAATTTTCAGATGGATGCTATTTTCTGACCTGGGCATTAGCAATCAAAGGGGTCACTAGGTAGCATTAGGAAGGCGACTTTGTCAAATTGCCTCCAGCTTCCTCATTGACCAAAGAGGAGGGATGATCTATGGAGCTGTGAGTCAGAGCAGAAGCCTTTACTGAATCATGCTGTGAGGGTTATTAGGGCACTTAGTTGTTTAAAAAGGAAGACAAGAGGTACAGGCTGACTAGGCTATAGTTAATGTTTACAAATATGTTTCTAAATTCCTGGTAAAGTGCTCTTGTTCAGGCCCATGTTACTCCCAGCTGCAGCTGTGGAAATGCAGTAAGGGCTTGCTCAGCTGCAGAGGAGCTGCAGGGTGGTGGTGACGGTGGTGTGAAGGTCTCTACCTGATTTTGTTTTCGATAAAAAATTTCTTGACTGTCAGATAAAATGAAGGCGGAAGTTGAGGGAAAATAAATTATCTGTAACTTGAGCGAATTTGATGTAAGTCAGTCATCACAATGTTGTGTAGAAACCTGATACTAGCTTTATTAAGTAACTTGTCAGTGGAGCCATACTTAGCAAAATAAGTCATTTTTTGAGACATGAGCAGGACATATAATTTCAGCTGATGTAATATACTGTAACATTTAATTTAACTTTTAAAACTCATGTAGTATCATTGCAATCCATCAGGACACTAACTGTTCATGTTAATGGACTTGGCAAAGAGAAAGAAAGGTGTCTCCACCAGGAAATACCGAATGTGTAGGGAATAAATTCTGTAGTGACCTGTCCTGAAACTCAGTAATGTCAAATAGATAATTTTCCTTAGCACAGTGACAGTAATTTAGGAGCTAGCAGAGAGTACCAGAAATAAAAGCACAGTGACCCATCCCTATCTGAGTGGCTTGCTGAAATATTGGGAATGATCTGACTTGTGTGGGGCTTGTGTGTTGGGGAATACGCAAAGGTAGAGACAACACATTTTATATTATGTTATTTATATTAAAAAATAGGTGGATTTCATTGCTGCATAATTGCATTCAGTGAGAGGAAAGTCTGATTTCCTTCCTAGTGTATGAAAGCCTCTGTTTTGTACAGGTCCCAGGCAGACTGCTCTCTGATTACATAAATGTATTAATAAAAAGTTCCTGTGAAGAGAAAAGTCACTTTGTCAAAACAATAACTTGACAATGTGTATGTACTCTCCTCCTATAATTTGCATACTAAGTTTTTTTTCAGTTTGCTAACCACAATAAGTTCAATTACTCCTTTTCTTGCTATAAGTGCCCTCTTTGTTTATGCAATTCTCTCCGTTTCTAATGCATCATATAGCAGAGAACAGTGGGAGCTCTGAGCAGTTTTGGAATGGGTTGGCCTGCAGAGGTTATGGTGTCTTGATCAATGGAGATATTCAAAAGCCAGCTGGACACCACCCTGGAGAGGTGCTGTTTCTATTGAGCAGGCGGTGTCAGGCGATCTCCAGAGGTCACCGCCAACCCTCAGCTATTTTGTGATTCTGTGTTTAAATCAAGTTTTTGTCAGTTTAGGTTTCTCTCAAAGCCTCATGACCTTAACTTTAGATCAAGTGTAATATCCAGCTGTAGCTGTGAGACTTCGCCTTGCATGTTTTTTCAATACAAGTTGTCTTCTCCTCAGAAGTGAAATTTTAGTTTTGAGAAAAAGTTTCTATGACCCTTTTCTGTATGGAAAAAAAATATATCTACAAAGATTTCTTGATGAGCAGATTCAGTTACTTGGAATATTTTGTGTTCAGGGTTTGAACATGGGTAGCCCACGTGCAGGAGGGCTCCTGGCTCTGTAGTAGTAGTCTCTTTTTTTTCACATACATGGTTCTCTCCACCCTCCTCCACTGTTAGAAGTTTGTTTGGAGTAATCCCAAATTTTGCAAACCAGGATTTTGAGGACAATCCTATCAGTTATGCATACTCTGTAAGCCCTCACCCATTTTCTAAGCCATGACACCTTACATAAGGCGTAAGAATGTGCTCTTTAACCTTGCCATCCAAGCAGATGAACACCTTGCATGCATATACCCATCTTCCTGCATTTGTATTTGACTCAAGATGATCACTGGCATTTTTTCCATACTAAGAACTACTCAACTGTAGCTATTTTCCAAATAAAGTCTTCCTGCTAAAACTATTTTCATGCACTGAGAAGGAGTGAGGTTCTGCTTTGTAATTGCCAAATGAAAATAAAGACAATGAGCAGTTTTATCACATTCTGCTGAAGAATGGGCTTCTGTTCAGAACAATGCATATTTCTTGCTATTTTGCACCCAACTTAAGTGTGCATGTATTCTTGTTACACCATAATGAGAAAGAATTTGTTTTCTTTTTTCTTATCTACTTATAGTAATGTTATGGGCCTAATAAATCTTATCTCCTCCCCTCAAAAAGGCAGTAATTGAGACAGATAGAGCTGACAGGTTTCTTCTTCATCTGGAGATGGTAGGAGAGCAAATCAGAAGGAAAGCTGTACAGCATATGCAAGACCATAGTAATAGTCTGGTTTAGAAAGAATATTATCACCACCTGTACAGCAAAATAAATCTTTTTCCTGTGGAAGGCTTAAGATGACTTTAATCTGTAGGTGGCTAATGGCTTACTTTGTATAAAAATGGCAATTATTATAATGCAGAATATGAAATTTTGCTGGAGTAAAAGTAACATTTTGCTTTGTGCTTTAAATGCAGTGTTCTGAACAGGTCTGGTGCTCTCTGATACGTTCAATTTGCGCTTTAGTACAGGAGTTCTGCTCTGCAGAAGGCATGTTTTATCTAGATGTCAGAAATGTTTGCTTCAAAAGAAATTACTGCAGAATGAAATTAAATATGATAAAAACTCAATTTACCGTGATACAATTTGTCAGTGATTCAGTGATAAGGGCAGCAGCTGCAAGAAGGTAGGAGATGAGCTTTCAGGGAGTGCTCTGTGGGTGTATGAGGTGGTGTTGGGGGAATGGCTTTACGCACTGAAGCTGCAGGATGAAACAGAAGTGGTAGGTCTTTGCCTAGATAGTGCTGATAATGAAATGCTATAGAAAGTATGAAAAAGTTTTTTTCAATACAGACTGGCCAAATGCATCTAGAGCGTAGTTCCTGTCTGGATTATAAAAAAAAAAAAAATCAACACCCTATTGCTGGGGAAATTAAGAAAACCACTTTTGGAAAATTCATTGGGAATTTTGGGATTTTATTTTAAATTTGATTTATGTGGAAGCCTACATGGTGATTGCTTCTTACCTTTATCTGAAGTTGAGGAGGGTCCCTAGTATTTCCAGTATAGTGCCATGGCAGTATTTGATTCATTTATTGATGGTTCTGTCATCAGTTGACAGATGAATTTGTCATCTTCATCATAATGAAGTGGTAATAAAAAGTAAGATTTCAACATACTCTAGAAGAATAATAAGTAGGTTTTGGATTTGTAAATATTTCTGTAAAGAAGCTCAAGAAAAAACTTCAGCAGGAGCTAATTTGAGTCATATGCTTAAACCTGACTGAATTAAGGAGAGAGGAGAATAGCTTTCAAATTAGACACATGCTGAAGTGCTATTCTGATTCTTTTCAAAAAAGAAGATTATTTTCAAAATCAGGCCTATAACTGCCCATACAAAATTGTACTCACAAATAATTCAAATTGTGAGTACAATCTGTCATCTCCTGACTGGCATTTAGAGGAAAAGGCAAAAGCATTTATTTCAGCTCTTACTTGGGTAAATTTGATAACTGAATCAGGGAATCAGAAGAAATATCTATCTCCAGTGACGTGTTCACTAAGTCTGTTTCGGAGTAAAATAAGCCTTTTTGAAAGCTTGAATGTCATTTTCCTGGCTGTAAGTATTCACTGAGATACATGAAGACATTAAAAAAAGAGGGATATAATGATTCTCAAAAATAAGGTCATTGCAGTGAATATGGAGCTGTCATGTCTGGCCACTGATTCAGTTCCAGCCTAGTTGGTGTTGACTAGGATTTTTCGAAATACTGATGTCTCTCTCATAGACTTTGTAAATAAGTGAATTAATCTAGTTTCAGTAGGCATATAGCCATCACAGGAATTATTGGTTACAAGGAGTAATTGCTAGTCATATGGCAATTTCACTGCACAGGGTGAAAAAAATGAATAGAAATAGAGACTGAAATGTTCTTTCAGCTGAAAAGATGTTAGTCACAGGTTATACTTCAGGTATGCTGAAACCAGTTTCAGGATAAATAGTCAGTGGAGTTGTTCCCACAGGCTGTAAATTCACCCTGAAAAACAAACTAGATGAGTTTTGAGAGAAAGGGGTACAGTACACAGCAAAGAGCACCACATGACCTAAGCTGATGAAGTCTGAGGTTGATACCTTTCCTTAAGGAGCCATCCTTGGGAGCAGGCAGAGATATCATGTAAAACAGTGAAACTCAGCTCTGGGCTGAATCAAGATCTTTTTAATCTCCCTTTAGGAATAAGTTGAAAAAACATTAGTCATCTGTGGGTTAGGACTCCTGGGAGGTATTTGAACTTTACAGCGAAGTAAGAGCCTATGTTGAGTAGAAACAAGTAGATACAATATTTGGACTACCTTCTGACTTGTAATAAAAAAAGACTAAATAAGTGAATAACATGAATTTTACACTGGATTAGAATAAGTTAGAAAGCATTTTATTGTTCTCCAGACAGCATCATCATATTCCTATTGAGAATGACTGTGAATGTTCTTTCCCCTCCTCTCTTTCTAATCATCCAGTAGTCTAAGTAATGATACTTTGCTTTGGAGGTGGGGATAATGTGGGGCACTGCACAGGTACCAGAAGTTTCCTAAATTCCAGTAGTCATTATGGATCCTTTTATAGACCATGCAGTCCCCAGAGTATTTGGCCAATGGCAGTAGGAGCTTTCCTGAGGGCAGCAAGAACTAAAGTATTTATACATAATCCCAAAAGGCTGGTTTAGGGAGAAATACTTGTCACACATGAAAAACAGCGTAGCTTACTCTCCTGCTGGGTTTTGGCCAGTAGGCCTTGCAGCAGGGCTGCTGAGCATCACCAGCGCTTTCTCTCTGTTTCTGCCTCTGAGGCGCTGTTAATCAAGCTTATCTTTTCCTGATTCAATCTAGGCCAAGGTTCCTAGCCCAAAGGCATTGGAGTAGCATTTAAACCCCATTTAGCTCTTTTGGGAATCTCCTAATTGCACACATGGTCCTTCTTAAAAATGGCATTTTTACAGGTCATACTGCTTTCTTCTGAAGGCTCACAAGGCATATCTTGCAAAACCAGTATTAGAAAATGTTTTAGGCGGCCGTGACTACCCATGAGAATATGCCTGAAACTAGACCATGCAAAAGTGCATTTCTCCACTTTCCCTCAGCTCCTCTAAGACCCTCAATTTGCAAACATACCTGGTAGATAATTGCCTACTAACTCGTAGGACCTAGTCTTTTTCTTTGCTGGAATTTTACTCGATGAATTTATCTTTTTATTCAGTGTGTAAGTCCTTGTAGTTTCTTGCAAGAGTGGCAACATTTGAGAGAAGAGGAAAAGGAAATTTAGTTTAAGCATAGTTCCTATTATGACAATATTGTTCATATGAATACTGTCTGTGTAGTTTTGTGGACTTTTGATGTTTCTAAAATTCTCTTGATCTGAGCACACATTTTCTGAAACACAGACTGAATTTTTGCTTAGCACTACAGTCATTGTCTTAATAAATAATATTAATAATTGGTCTGTTAGAATTCTCTATAAAATTCTAGCTTAATTTTGCTTCTGAATTACCAAGGGTGGTCCTGGAAAAAGACTGTCATTTATATCAAATAAGTATCATTTGCATTTTCAACTGTAATATAAAATTAACTTAATTCCACTTCATTTCTTCCTATAATTTTCTTTGACATATAAACTCATTTTTAATTGCAAAGGAAAAATATCTAGGAGAAACACACATGGTAGTTAATCTCATGCCATCATATGGCTGTTTGTCAAAACTTTCATTAACTTAATCAATATTTGATGATGCAAAATGATTTTTCTCTAGTTGGTTGGTTTTGCAGCCTTGTGATTATACAGAAATGTCTGTAGTGTTTGCAAGACTAATTTCTTGGCACGGGAAATTAATTTATTTATCAAATTAATGAGTAAGTGGAGCCTTTTCCTTGAGGAAAAGAGGCAAGGGGAAGATCTGTCGTTTCCCTTGTGGAAAACAACGGAAAATGTCATAAATCAATTTACAGAGATGCTAGAAAAAGGTGAAATAGGTTTAAAAACGTGCAGCTTAGATTTGCTTTCAAGAACTTGGAAACTGAAAATATCCCTCATCAAACTCTGTATTTAGAATAGGTTAAGAATGGTAAAATCATGTCCTTTTTCAGGGGACCTGACGCTGAATGTGTCATTACAATAAGATCCCTTGTGGCCTTTCCTGGATGAGCCTCAGTCGTCCATACTGGAAGAGAGAGAGCCATTGCTACCTGCCAAGGATAGCTGTCATCTTTAGTCTAAACAGTTGGGGTTTTTTTTTTTGTGATAGTGAACAAAATCTCAGTCAGATTTTGCTAAGGTATGAACTGATAGCAACTGGTTTCCTTCTCTCATTTGTTTATTTCAATCTGCCTAAATAACAACTGAATGCACGAAGCTGTTAGACCAGCAAAGCTTCATCTCATATGAAGACAAAGGATATTTTAATGCAAATACTGGGGTGCTGCAAAATGTGTACAAGGAAATTTTTCCCACTGAAAATTAGTCAGGCATTACAGCCTGACCCCATAATGTCCTTCAGTCTGGTTTGCAAAATATGAACGGGTTTCTGGAGCTAATGCAAGTTAGGTTAATTGCCAATGAGTCTGTTCAAGCACCATCATGCGGGTTTCATAATGTGCTTCTATATATTTAACTTGGCATGTGCCTTATGGATACTGCTGAGCACATCCAAATGGTTTAGAGAAGACGTGACAACTGCAATCGATACCTTTTCCTAATTTTCTCATCTGTGGTTCCAAAATAATATTTTCCAAACAGAGAAGGAGAATTCTACTATTTTCATTCTACTATTACTTACACCACAGCCCAGAGAGTTTCCCTGAGTCAGGGCAGGCATTACCTCAAACATCATACAAACCTGGACTTGCAAGATGACCCTTCTGTGAAGAGGTTCCAATCTCAATCTGTGAAAAAAGACATATTATTATTAACTTTTCAGCATTTACAATTGAGTGGTTCAATTATTTTTCTCACAGTATTTAGGAAATCTACCCGAGAGGCAAGATTTACTGCTTTACTGTCATGATCTAAAGCCTCGGTGGTGGTGCATGTTTGCAGACATTGAGTACGGTGTGCAGGTGGATCCATTGAACAAAGTGAAATTCAGTGTAAGTTAAAAGCCTACACTTTGTAAGATTCAGTACTGCAGCTGATTACACCCCCATGTTGTGTCTATGCTTTATGTACTGTAAATCTTTAACAAAAAATATATATAATTACGCAAATAATGTTCACTTTCAGAAAAAGCCATTCTTTCCCTTTCAAACCTCATACCTTATGCCAGAAAACACAGTGAATTCTTATAGAAGTGAATATCCTTGTACCTCTCATGCCGACGGGTTTATTTTCCTGGTTTCATTAATTCTTTTGCATATTTTTTTCTTTATTTGGCAAGGCACCGAGATGTTTTTCTCAATGAGCCAGAAACACAGTGAAACAGATGCACTAACCATTTGAACGCAAAGGGAATGGTTTCTCTAATGAAAAATAAGGTACTTGAGAGAAAGAGTATTTGAATAATGTGGACAACAGATGTTTTGGCGATGTTCTCTTTTAAGTGTACCTGTGTCTGTTCAGAGAGTACTTCCAAGACGCAAAACTATCATCTTGGAAGTTTATGACCTCTTAACAAATCCAGTGCACTTTGCTATTAGTTAATAGTCAGCAAAGTCTGTATTTGCTTTGAAGAAGGAACACATTAGTTTTAATATAAGCAAGAATGATAGTATCTTTTAATTTAGATAGTAAATTTTTCAGAATATGTGAGTATTAGTACTAACAGAAGCAGTGTTATATCTCAGTGTGCAAGAAAGGTGCACTATTTCCCAGAAAATCTCTGAAAACTGAGAATTTGCCATTCACTTGAAGGGCATATCAGTCATTTGTTTGCTTATTTGTGGTAATTGTTGTTGTGTAAAGGAATGAGAGATGAATAATTATTATTGAGAAAGGCTAGGATTATTCAAGCATTATTTATGAATCTTCTATATATATTTTTATGGAATAAGGATTTACGCTACTTTTTCTAATAAAACCAACAACTACCCTTCTGTCATATATATTTAAAGTATTCTGAACAGAACATGTAGATGTGGTTTTTTTCTAGATTGCCATATAGTAATAAACAGAGAAATTCCACGCTTCTTGTGACCTAGACAAATGAGCGATCTTTAAAGTGTGGGACATACTGCTGTGGGTTATCTACTGAAGGGACATTAACACCACACCTGGGAACACAATTTAGACACGGGGGCAGGGGGATGAATCCAAGGGAACACTTCTGACAGTGTTTTTATCTTCTAACTAGTTCCTGTACTGTTTTAGTCAGATTTCTTTGAAGCTGCAGATTGCTAGCACACTCAAAAAATAATTTCTCTTCAGATGCTCCCACATTTGCACCAAGTGCCTTCTCGGTTGCAATTCTGCAGTGTTAACTGTGTGTTTGTACACAGGGCATGTGATCTGCAGACAATTTTCACAGCCACAGGCTTCCAGTGGAGCAGAGCTGGAGGGGAGGAGAACAGCTCAGCGCGTTGCTCCCTGCCCCAGCAGCATCCCTAGAGCAGCCCAGCCAGTGCGGGGAGGCAGCCGATGAACCTCAGCTCAGCTCTTAGCAGCAGAGAAGCCTTTGTAGCTGTTTTTTGGAAAAAAAAAAAAAATTTAATTTCTTGATTTTGTCTGTTACGTGTATGTATGTGTCTCTGCTTGCCTGCATTGCCATTGAAATATAAACCTTTGTATATGTTATTATCATTGTTTGTGAACTGCTTTCGATATTATAGATACGAGCAACACTTGACAATGCCGTCAGGCATAAGCACATCAAGTATTTACAAGGTTAACTGGTGCACACACATATTTTAACAGGACAGGGAAGATAGATGAATATGGATATGGAAAAGGGATATAAGATGTTTTCAATAAACAGTACCAGTACAGAATAGTGAGCATAAAACTGAAGCAAGAATCAATAAATATCTGGCAAGATCTTTCTTAGGGAAGTGATGGAACATATTATCAAAATATTTTCTTGCTGCATCTTTTAAAGCATACTATAATCTTGCAATATTAAAGCAAAGATAAGAAGCTTATTTTTATAGGGGGCAGTGTAGGCCACACAAAGAAAGGATGGTGAATGAGAATCATTTAAGAAAAACAGAAAATGTGCAAACTCTCAAGAGATCTCTCCCTGTCCTGGTTTCTTTTAGGACAGAGTTAATTTTCCCCTGAGCTGGGAGAGGAGCTGCAGCTGGTGGCCCCTGTGGCTGGGGACACAGCTGGGACAGGTTACTGATCAGCCAGCAGCTGGGACAGGTTACCCAAATGAGCCTCAGGGCCCTTCCATCCCATGGGACCCCTGCTCAGTGTGTCTGTGACGAGGGGGCTGAGGGGAGGCTCCTGCTGCTGGGGAGGGAGCTGGGCATCAGGATCCACTGTGAGCTCTGGTACTGTACATTGCCTGCTGCAGTATTTTCTGTTATTAGATTGGATTGGTTTGTTTGTTTGTTTTCCATCTCTGTTTTCTTTTTTTTTCTGTTGTTCTCTTCTCTTTTTTTTTAGTTTCAGACCATGAGTTTTACCTTCTTTTCTTTCCTAATTTTCCTCCCTGTCCCACGGATGGATGGGGGGAGTGAGTGAGAGACTGTATAGGTTGGTCCTGAGTGGGGCTAAACTACAACACTCATACAATGTTTTTTTTTTGCTTGTCAGTTAAAAAGCAAATGTGCAGGAATTCAAAATTTTATGTTCTTACTCTTTCCATGTTTACATTTTGTACCCACTTTTTCAGAGTATGCAGTTATTGCTGGGGAATGTGACTGTCATGGGGTCACTGAGCAAAGCAACTTCTTTAGCCATTAAAAGGCTATTAGACATAATCCTCCTGTTGCAAGGAGAATTTGAAGAAATTTGACTAGAACAACCAAAAAGTGGCAGGGAGTGGGGGAGTGTGTGTGTGCAGGGTTGTAAATATCACTGAAGATATGCAAAAAAAAGACTGTACAGGTGACAGAAGTAAAACAGATGACAAAAATCCAGACTTGCTCAAAAATATTCAAGTTATTGCATGTTGTAGTTTGGCAGTAAGCTACTGCACCATCTTCTGTCTTAATAAATGGCTTGAGTGAAAACTTAACTATCTAGATGAATAAATCACTACCAGATTTCACTGCTTACCAACTGTATTTCCACTGTAATGTTTTAGAGACATGGATCCAGCTGCTACCTAGATGCAATTAAAAGCTCCTTCTTTTATAGGTGCTACGAGCATACACTCTTTATAGTCATCAAAACATTTCTTTTTTCCTTATTCTATGCCCCTAACAGAAGTGAGTCTAAGTATTTCTTTTTCACACACTGCCCAAAGAAAACTAATAATTTAGTACAATTTTTGCACTGGCTGTTTTGTTGTTTGTGCTGTTCTAATAACAGATTTATTGCTATGTCAGTCTTGCAAGGTTTTCATTAGATCAGCTCTAGCTTCTTAGAACACAAACCTTTCCTCATATTTCTGTCATTTTCATTTTTATTATCTGTGGAGAGGAAGGGAAAATAAGGTCACATTGCAGAATGTAATTTGTGTAAAAACAGAGGTTTCTGCATATAAACAGGATCCAGCTTCCCTACAGGCAAGCTTGGGGTCTAGATAAATAACACCCTTCTTGAAGCATGATGTATATATTCGTCTTTTCTGTCCTTTTGCTGCAATACTTCTGGATAGTGAAACACCTTTTTTCTTTCTAAAGTGGGTCCTCTCTATATATTTCTTCTACCCTGTAGAGTTATTCTCTTGTCACTATACCTGACAAGATGTTTCCAGCTCCCTTGATTCAAGGCTTATCTCATCCAGATATGTCTCATCATCAACAGCAGAGTATCTTTTTCAACCTCCAGTTTGTGTTCAGCTATTCCCTTCACCCCGTGTCCCTCCAAGTGTGTTTACTCCCCTTGTAGCGCAAGGGCAAAATGCTCCTCGTTGCACCCCAAAGGTAATCACTGCAGTAATGGGATTTAGTTGTCAGCCTGATCTTGATGACATCAGCACTCAAATAAGTAAAACATGCTGCATTTCCCAGATATGCATAGTGGTTTTCATGGACAGTACACTCACACAGTGCTGTTGGAACTTAATGTGGTGCTTTGACTTAGAGAATTCTTGTAAAATCTTACATTTACTGAAAGAAGTTGTGCTACCTTAATCCATCTGAAAAACCAATGCTTTTATAAAAAGTAATTTTCCTGTGTCACAAATTTGCTGGAAAACATTCCAAGCTTTGTTTGTAAGAAAGATCACAGAGAAGAAAATGTTACGATTTTATTTATAGTGTGTATTTAGATTTTTTTTTTTACAGCATTATTGCTTATATATCACTTTAAAACATAAATAGAAGAATAAAACCTATTGATCTAAAAGTACAATGTCAACACTAGTAAAATCTATCAAATGGTTTATCCCATACTTCTTACTCAAGTAACATTTTTGAAGTCAAGGAAATTATTCAACTGATAGAAACATAATAATAGTCAGTTTTAAGTATGTTTGAAATTTCAGGATAAAATATACTGGAATATATAGTGGACTTTAGTACTGTAAAAAAAGCATTTTCTGCCTCAATCTAGATATTTACATTTTTTTCTGTCTGTTTCTAAATAACATATTTTGTAAATACGAACCTTAGCCAAGTGCTCAGATGACTGCAGAAACTGTCCTCAGTCTTATACAGGTATAACAGTGCTTAAAATAAGTGAAAAATGACCGGTCTGTTCATCTCAATTTCATACCTCTTTTAACTCGCGTAATGCCAGAAATCATTCTAATGAGGGAATATGTGTATGTAAGGTCTCGCTGTGATAACCCAACACTTAGCACATGTTCAGAAGCAAAAGTCTTGGTCAGGAGGAAACTATACAAATTCTGTTGTCTTCTAATTAACTGAACTTCTATGAATTTTCAGGTATATGAGAAAGGCCACAAAGATCAAAAATGCACTTGGAAACAGTGCATAGGAAGGCCAGTGGCATACTGGAGTCCTTGTCACTATCAATATGAGAACGCATCCATAGTAGTTGTAGATATTATTTTATTTTGAAAAGTATATTTCAAAATTATTGCTACTGTACCTCTCATTACAGAATATTGCAAATTCAGGTGCTTTAGTTATTCCAGTAATTTTCTGGTTTACTCATTCTTGTACAATAAGCAATCAGAAGCATTGCTGTATCTAATCCTTTAAACATGTTTAATTTCTGACATAAACTATCAAAGATGCTCCACATACTCCTTTCTGCCCTCTCAGGCTTTGGTATTATTTTCTAAACTCTTTTTTTCTCAGTAAGAGCTGTATTTCAGAAGGCAGTTAACAAAAAAAATGCAGCCTGAGATGCTACAAGTGACATGTTGCTGCAGCGCTGGTGTGTTTTGGAAAGGAGAGAGCAGGGCTGAGGCTTCTCTCTCTTGTAGGATTGTCATTTTCAGTCTGTCCCCCTGCTCTAAAATGACACATTTAAAACTGAAGAATTTATCTAAACTTTGAGGTTTTTAACGCATTTCTTAAGAATCAGATCTGTCTCAACAGAAAACTTGCAGCCTATTCCTTTCACTGAAGGATATGAAAATGTGTAGCAATTACTCACTGAAAACATAGGATGGAAATGTTGAAAATACAAAGGCTTTTGTATTTTCCTCTATTTCTTCTTAATTTCAGGGACAGCTGACCTACCGCTGTTTTTGTAAAGTGTCATAACTTCATTGGTCTCAGTTCCTGGTGGCTTCTTCATTTTCACTTTTCTGTGTGGCAGCGCTGCTTCGCTTGTGCCTTGTTTCCATGCTGAACTGAAATCATTGCTGAAACAGTGAATTTACCCTTTTCTTGACTCACTAGAATGATGCAGGCTCTGTTTCGCTTCATTGTATTGTACAACACAGGTTGATTGAATGACACAGTTCCTTGGGGAGGCACACACACTTTCTTTCGAACTCATTTAAGGAGAATATTATTTTTCACATTCTTTTTCAGAAACAAGTTGTTCTGTGAAATTAAAGCTCTTTTTCAGTGCCTTTGTGACCCAGCCTTTGTATCTTGCAGTCACATTCTCTGATGTCTAATAAAATTGAAGCTTCTATTTAAACTTTTCACTGTATCAGGCACTCCTAATGTCTGTTTTCAGTGCAGCTTTGTGCTTAGGAAGTCGTCTTGAGTTTCAGCCTTTGAAAAGAGAATTCTAGCATGTCTCCTCTATCTCACTACCTGTTTTAATAAATTATGAGGAAGTTACTAGCTTTAGGACTTATATGGCTATACTGAACTCAGTTGAAAACAGCTAACAGGATCGTAAGGGGGCATCTGATAGAGATATACGAAGACAATATGATGACATAAGCCTTGTTGGCTTAGAAAAGCAGGTAAGACAGAGGGTGGAGAATTTGTAATACCTGGTGTCTCAGCCATCAACAGAGAATTTATCCACACAGTACTAGTAATACCAGCCAAAGGGAAGAAAAAAAGAATTCTATTAAAATATGAAGTTGAGAAGTGGCAGCAAATCTTTAAAATTATGGTTTTACACATTGAAGTTCTTTGGAGCTTTATCTATTGTGTGGGTGGATTCAGTCTCTAGAGAAGTCTGGGAGCAGGAATCCTAGGAGATGAAGTTTTTAGGAGTCTTATAGTGCGGTGATTTTTACAGATGAGTACTTCTGAAAGTGCTTTGTAGGAAAAAGGAATTGCTTTAAGGAGAAAAAAGGATATGAGCTATATATAAATGTTTGTTCATAGAAAGAGAAATGAGTGCATGTGGAGTGTTTTGGGAATTTGGGAATTTTTGGTTCTGAAAAGGTCTGGATGCTGGTTTAAATCTTTAAGAACCTTTGGGAGATCTCAGAGAAGTAAACTTTGCTTTCCGTTGTGTGGTCAACAGAAGAAGGAAAAAGGAAAAAAAGCAAAGGAATGCTGCACAGAACTTTGGCTCTAAAAAGCTAGACTTCTCTTGCGTATCTTCCTTTCAGGTAGTTTTATCTGATGGAATAAGCATTGTTATTTTCATTTTCAAGTTAGAAAAAATGAGTTCCAGAGTAAAACTGCAGCAGAGCTGGCGATAAAATAAAGATCTGGTTTCTTATCTAATGTCCTATCCATTAGCTATCATTATCCACAAAATATCTGACTACCATATGCTATTAAATATAAGAAAGCATATGATAAAAAGAGGCATGTGTTGTAAAATGCTAACAGAATTTAGTTGTAACCTGAAGACTTTTAGAAAGCATTAGTATGAAATCAAGGGCAGATTATTTGACAGTTAGACAACCCAAATACTTTTTTTTTTTTTTTTTT